>PVIW01003539.1:0-163889 GCA_004026585.1 Noctilio leporinus
GTGTTCTTTCTGGGGATTCTTCCTTTCCTTTTGGTGATGGACTGATTCTTTTTTTCCCCATTTTGGGTGTCTGTTCTTGCTTGCTCTTTATTTATTTATTTATTTTTGTTCTTTCCTTGGGTTAACCTGCTTTGCTTCCTTGCCTTAGTTGAGCACCCTTCTGTGATAGGATATTTGTGGAGTTCAATGTTGCCGTCTCTCAGATTTTCTCCACTTTCTTTTCTTGGTGTGTCCTTTATTTGGGCAATCTGGTTGTATTCTGGGCCTGTGGGCTTTTAGCAGAAACAAAAACAAAAACAAACAAACAAAAAAAACAAACCCAAAAACAAGAAACCAAACCAAACCAAACAAACAAACAAAAAATGCAAAAGGAAAAAAGAAAGAAAAATAAGAAGAAGAAGAAGAAGAAAGGATTTAGTTGGCTGTTCACCCTTAATAATCCCTGGCTGGTCCAGATGGAGCCTGGACCTGAGGGCTTTTAGCAGAGGGAAAAAAGGAAAGAAAAAAAAGGAAGAAAGTCACAAAAGAAAGAGAAATCAATATTAATAAAGAAAAGGTTTAGGTTTCTGTTCACCCTTTATGGTCTCTGTTTGGTCCAGATGGAGCCAGAACCAGTGGGTTTTATGAGGGAGAAAAGAAAGAGAAAGAAAGAAAGGAAGAAAGGAAGAAAGGAAGAAAGAAAGAAAGAAAGGGAGGAAGGGAGGGAGGGAGGGAGATAGGGAGGGAGGGAAGGGAAAGGAAAGGAAAGGAAAGGAAAGGAAAGGAAAGGAAAGGAAAAGAAAGAAAGAAAAAGTGGGAGAAAGTCACAAGACAAAGAGAAATTGATATTAATAAAGAAAGATTTTAGGTGTCTGTTCCCCCTTTATGACTTCTGATTGGTCCAGGTGGAGCCAGAACCTGTGGGCTTTACCAGGAAGAAAAGGAAAAGAAAAATTAAAAAAAAAAGAGGAAGGAAGAAAAGAATAAAGGGTTTAGGTGGCTGGGGAAGGGAGGAATACTTAGATTGAGGACTGGGAATGTGTTATAGCCACAGAGTGAGTAGACTTTAATTCGAGAGTAGTGGGAGGGTCTTGGGTATTTAGGTGGATTGAGGTATGGGGGGCATTAAGAATATGTGAGAAGTAACTTTTGCAAAGGATATGTTGGGGATGAATAGTTCATATTGCTCTTGGTATAACTCAGGTGCTTGAGATTGGCAGCAATCCCTTTCCTGAGGCTGCCTCTTTTTCTCGGTCAGGACTTTACAGTCTATAGTCTATATCCTAGCTGGTCTTGGCGCGTGGCAGGGCCTCTGATTGTCACAGTCAGGGCTGATTCTGAGTGTCCGCCCCCAGGTAGGCTGGGCCTTCCACAGCCTGGCTGGGTTTTAGGGCTGCTGGTGTTCTGGAGCCCGCAGGGAGCCCCCTCCCACTCCTGGCAGAGGTTCCTGCCCAGGACGCACACCCAGCACTTCTGCAGGGCAGCCTGCAACTTAGGTGGTCCTCGTGATGACTGGCCCCGCCCCCGCAGTTTTGAGAGGAGTCCGCCCCTGTCTGTCAACACTGTCCAGGGTCTGCCTACACTGTCCCGCCCTTCCAGGGCGGGCACCACGCCTCCACGCCAACCAGCTCTCCGTGGAGTCCTTTACATGGCCTCTGTGATGAGCCCCTCCCAGGTGTGGGCGGTGCGGCCTTTGTCTCCTGCAATGGTGGGTCAGTTGCCCCTGCTACCAGTTCCTGGCTCGCTGGCTCGCTGTTTGGAGTTTCCACAGAGCCTGGGGGCCTGTGTGGCTGAGCAGGGCCAGGCCTCCCCCCTCGCAGGGGCCTCTAGCCACTGTTTCCCTGGTGGCCCAGCAGCACCGTTCTCCGCCCTCTCACTGCCTGGGCCAGTGCACCTCCCTGCTCCCCAGCTCTGGCCTCCGCAGGACTCTTCTCCTCCGCCTCTAGCCCTGTGAGGAGCCTCCTCTCCCTGTTGCCAGAGTGAGTCTCTCACACAGTCCTTCCCCTGCAAGAGTTCAATTCTGCGCTCCCTACGGCATTTGCCCTCTCCGCTGGCACTTCACTGTTGAGACTTCAAGTAGCTAGGGAGCCGGGAGCTGGTCTCAGTCAAACGTGCCCCTCTAGGCAGAGCCACCCCTGCCCATAGCCGACCACGGCCCGTCAGCTGGTCGGTCGGGAATGCCTCACCTACTGTCCTGCTGGCCTCCTCTGCCTCTGGGCTGCGCTCTCCTGTGTCCAGATACTGACTGCTCCAATTCCTAGGGTCCTGAAGACGTCTCATGCTCTCTATCCTGTCCTCCAGCTGCCTTGGCACTCGAGAACACCATCAGCACTGCTCTCTACTCTGTCGCCATCTTCTCTCTTCATTTAGCACTCTTAATGGGGATTCCTCCTTTACTTTTGATTTGGGGTTCTTTTTCTCCCCATTTTAGGTGACTCTTCCTTTTTTTTTTTTTTTTTGTTTCTGCTTCTCTAGATTGCTCTCTTTTGACTTCCTGCCTTTGTATATAACTTTCTGTGGTAGCAAACCTATGGGATTCAGTGGTGAAGTCTCTTTGATCCCCTTAACTTTATGCTCTTGTGATATCTTTTATGCCATTTATTTGGGCTGTCTAGTTGTACTTGGGTTTTTGTTGTTGTGTTTCTCTTTGGTGTGTCCTTCCCTCTGGTTAGCTGATTGAAAGTCACTCTGCCCACCAAGTTTTGTATACTGTTGTAGAGGTGCACTTTCTTTACTTCCTGGATCTGCTCCTAGTGATGTCAGATTGGGCCTCAGGGTCTGTACTTCCTGTTGTGATGAAGTGGCCCCTTCCATTCTGTCTGTAGTTATTATAAGGCTTCTCTCTAGCTAGTGTTCTGTTTGTTATTCCAGGTGATTTCTCTACTATTAATTTATAATTCCAGATTGTTCCTGGGAGGAGATTGGTGTAGCTCCACTTACTCTTCCACCATCTTGGGTCCCCTAAATTAATTTTAAAGTATTATAAAATGTTTAACTTTCATCAGCTTCAAGGTTTACATTGCTCCCAAATTTTTTTTGCATATAGCTGAACTTTCACATCTGCCAACACCTGCTGAATTTATTCCACTGTGGATCCTAAAGACATCAATTTCTTCTTGCATTTTTTCTTTACTACTTCTAATATTTCTTGTGTTTTTTCTTGAGAATTGCTAATGAAAACATCACCAATTTGATAAGGTATCATTAAGCAGTCATCATCTGCAAGCATGATATTCTCACTAGCATCTTCTAAATTTTGGAGTTGTTTCTTCTTTATGTCTATTTCTTCCTCCAGCTCTGTGATTCTTGTATTCCATGCAAATTTATCTTTAGTTGATCTTCAAAACTAACACTGACATCTTCTGCTACCACCTTCTTCAAGATGGCCACCATCTTGGGTTCAAAAAGCAAAACTTTTCTTGATCACCTATTTAAATATCATACTCCACCAGTTTCTAATTCCTTACACAGTTTAGAGGTCCATATGTTTTATCACCATGTATCATGATATAACTATGTAATTGTTCATCTTTGATTCCCATACTGGAAATTGAGCACCATGAATACAGGGTCTTCTGTATCAGAGAGCCTATGTCAAAAATATAGTAACTGATTAACAAATATTTGTAAGTGAAATATTGTAATTGTTTAGCAATGTTTGGATCAAGGATGAAACATAAACTATCTGTCAATAGCTCTAGTGAAAGTTATGGAGGGATTTGCTAAAATTAATGAAAAAAACAGGATTTTTGTTTTACCTTTTGATTTTAATCTATTTACCTCCTGTACCATGAATAATTAATATAACTATATGTTTAACTATGATTTCTGCTTCTTACATGTAAAAATACTGAGTATAACTACTCTACTATGTGATATTCTTTAAATATTTCAGAAAGCTACCTTTATCATGCATTTAGCAATTAAAAGAAATGTTATATTAGCACTATGTTATTAGTACCACTCATGCTATTTTACTTTCTACCTCACCACTTTCACACTTTTAAGAAGGTATCCTTGAATAGCTGTCTGTCATTTTTATTTGTGACCATAGAAGGTAGAAGTGCAAATGCACAAAATAATTAGTATCGTCTTTGCTAAAAGAAAGATATTTTTTGCTGATAAATGAGTTTCTTCTATGTAAGAGACAGATATTCTTTTAACTCGGGGGTGGCCATTGCCATATTTGTTTTGTTTTTGTTTTTCTAAATCTTAAGCATGTTAGGAAAAAGTATTCTAATTGTTTTATATCCCTACCGGAAAATAGCCTAGAAAAAAATGAAAAACACTAAGACCATTACCCAAAACACCTTTGCTTAAATTTAAGCATCTCATAAATAAAATCACTAATAAAGCTACTAAAGTGGGATTTTTGAGTTTAAAAGTTCTGGTCCTTTTGCTTGCACACACACACACACACACACACACACACACATTATATAAGGGTTAGAAAGTTTGAACAATCTGATACACCTTAATTTCCTGATTAAACCATAATTCAAATAGTATCTGCTTTAACATGAGCCTTGGCTGTGTGTGTACTCTAATTTTGGGTACACTTTAAATCTACATTAACTTGCTGAACACTTTATCTGCTATGACCCAGGCATAGGTTTCCAAACTTTAGCATGCATCAAAATTACTTGGATAGTTTATTAAAATGCAGATTGCTAGACTTCACTGCAAGAGTCTATGATTCTATAGACATGAGGGTGGAGCTTAGAATGAACATTTCTAGCGAATTCCGACAAAATTCTGATGCTGCTCTTCTAGGGTCCATACTTTGAAAACCGATGACCTAGGGAAACCTGATTTTCTTACAGGCAAACTCATTTCTCTTTTTCGACTGTCTCCTGGCTTTCTCTCTAACTAGGCTTTCTCTAATGGTGTCTGGGGTGCTAACGCTCATACTCTTTGGAGATATAGTGGCCTAAACATGGAATATGAAATCCACACCTATATATAGTTAGGAAGGTAGAAGTTCATTTTCTCTCTCCTGCCAAACCAATAACAGCAGCCTAATTTGCTCTCTCTGCCACAGTCCGGTAGCACTTCATTCATCTACCTAGACAAGACCCACTAATGAGGAGGTGCTAAGCTAATCTTAATTTGTCACTGTTGTGCTCGCTGATGATACTTTCAGTAAATTCTTATTTTTCATATGCTCTTTTTTTCCAAAGAACTTTTTTTTAGCAGAATTTAGGATATAACCCAGTGCCAAAAACAAAAAAACAAAAAAAAACCCAGTTACTATTTGAGGCATTTGAGTCAGGAAACCAAGAACTGACTTTGATTGTTGGGCCCTAGGGAAAGTACATCCCTGACAAGCTATGAATTGTTACATTCCAGTTCTTAAACTTATTCCATAGCAAATCCCACTCATTTACTTCTTCTTAGACAAAAAAAAAAAAGTTTTTGTTTTCCATTATATGTACGGTCACACAATTTGGAAACATTACCACATACACAGGTATGTGTATAGGTGGGGTGAGATGAATGCCCACCTCCAAAATTTCCACTTGCTCCACATTTTTATTCACCTCTACAACTGGATTCTCTAACCACTCAGATGGTCTAGCCAAAGAAACAAGGTTATCTTTGATTTTGACTTTCTTTGCCCCTTGTATCTAGTGCATATCTAATTCCTATCAGCAGTACTTCCAAAACATATTCTAAATATGCCCATATTGTTTATCTCTATTTCTGCACTCACCTGAGTTACATCATGCCTCGCATGATAGTTGACTTCAAGAGTCTCTGAACTGTTCTTCTTGTCCCCACTCTTAATCTGGTACAATCCTTTCCTCATACAACAGCCAGAATGTTCTTTCTTTTTAAAACATAAATCAGAGCATGTCACTTAAAACCCTACAGTGAGCCCTGGCTGGTGGCACAGTGAATAAGGCCCCTGCCTGCAAACTAAAAGGTCGCTGGTTTGATTTCCCAGCCAGGGTACATAACCAGGTTGCAAGCCAGGTCTCTAGCCAGGTCTGTAGCTGGAGGCAGGTGAAAGGCAACCATACATTGATGCTTCTCTCCCTCTCTGCCTCTCACCCTTCCCCTCTCCCTGGAAATAGTAAATAGAATCTTTAAACAAAACAAAGCAAAACAAAAAACCCCTCCAGTGTCTTCCTTTAATCTTTCATATAAAATGCCAACTCCTTACTCTGTCCCTATTTGATAGGAGAACCACTTCTCTCTGTGTCTTTCTCTTTTACAATTCTCCTCTTAGTTCACAGTCTGTCACCCACTGGGCTGTATTTCCATTCTTAAAACATACAAATTTGTTCCCAGTTTATATCATTGGCACTCGGCTGTTCCCTCTGCCTGGTATGCTCTTCCCCCATATCTATATAGAACTGCTTTCTTATCATTAAATTCTTGGCTCCAAAGTCACTTCTTCAGTGAAGGTTTTCTTGGGCATCTAATCTAAATTAGCTATGCACAATGTGCACATGTATTTCACTCTTTTTACATCTTTTATTTTATTCTCATCACAGTATGTATTGATATCTGATACTAACTTGTTCATTTATTATTTACTGGTTATTGTCTGTCTTCTCCCAGATGAATGGAAGCTCCATAAGATCAGAAAATTCTTCTGTCTTATTTGCCTCTATATCTTCAATTCCTAGTGAATGCCCAGCCTGAATTTGTTGAATGAATGAATCACTGATTTGTATAGCTCTTAAAGAACAAGGTTGGTTTGTTACTTAATTATCTCACACTTGCTGCCTCCCAATAATTATCTGAGGAGGCTCATTAATATTAGTCATGTGCTATTTTTTAAATTCTATTAAAGAATAAGCAAAGGTTTGGGAGATAACTTATATTCAGTGTCAAATACCTCCCAGGCAGCAATGGGCCTAGGATAAGATAAAATTGCTGTTTACTATCTTTAGGTGAATTAGTACTAAAAGATAAATAGCATAGAAGTATTTTTACTAGTAATAAAGTTTTTAGATATTCTGCTTAACAGATTAAAAAATAGTATTTAAAAAAAGCAAATAATATTTACTGATTTCCCAGGCTCAAAATATCATAGTTTGCTGAATAACAGAGCAAATTAAATAGCTAAACTATCTAGGTCATAATAGTTTAGAATCTGAAGAAAAAAAAACATAAGTATTAATTTGTGCAGAAAACATATATAGCCAATGTAATAATAACGATAGCTAATATTTACTGAGTACTTACTTTGTACAAGGCTTCTCACATATGTATTAACTTATTTGATCTTTATAACAACCCAACGAAATAGGCAATATTTTTACCTCAATTTTACATTTACTTTAAAATGAGTCACAGAGAGGTTAGCTAACTTGACCAAAATTACATAGAGCTAATTATTGGTGAACAGAAAATACTATGAAGGGAATGTAAATGAAATTTCAAAAATCTATAACATTTATTTGGGGTATAACCAATTAGTATGGATGATTTTGAGAAAGTTGTCTCTTTATTTGTTAATAGTTATCAAATTTTCTTATACTTAGAAACTAAAATAATACATTGTTTCAAGAGTAAAACTAATTACTATCCAAACAAAATAATATAAAAACCCTTAACTCAAACCTCTAGCCTTAGCAGACTGACACATTTTTTTCTTAAAGTTTTTTAAGAGGAAGATTGTTTTCTAAAGCTTTTTAAATTTTATTTTATATAAGACAGAGGGGAAGGGAGGGAGAAAAACATCAATGTGTGAGAGACACACTGATGGGATGCCTCTTGCATGTCCCCAGCTGGGGAACTTGGCCCACAACACTGCCATATGTCCTGACTGGGAATCAAACCAGTGACCCTCTAGTTTGCAGTCCAGCACTCAATCCACTGAGCCAGGTCTGACTTACCCTTAAACAAGAAGCTCCTGAAAATGGGTTCTGTGTTCTAGTACTCCATATGTATGTGTGTGTGTATGTGTTTCTGTTTTCAAGCAAAGTACTATAGGACTAGGTCCAACTTTGGAAATGTCTCCTTCTCTTCTGGCACTAGAAGTATGACATAGCCACAGATAAAGTAGGATTAAACGTGCAGTGAGATAAATGCAAACCTTTTTTCCTCCAAGCCCACAGATCATCTAGATTCTTTTGTGAGAGGATGCTCCTACCTTTCCCTACTTTAAGAAAACAAAAGATTTTCCCAAAGTGAAGTAATCCACAGTCATTAGGCTCCCCTCTACTCAAAATATTCTACTCAAAATCAGAACTACATTAAAATATTTATAAAGCATCATAACTGAGTAGACAGAACATGGAATACATAATGTAGAATGACCTCAGTTTTAAAGACTATAGAGCAGCAAGCTACTGCTACCCAAGAAGAGCAGATATCACAAATTCAGGGGAAAGGGAGATCCCATGGGTCAGAGTGAAATAGGAGAGCCTTGGCGAGAACTTTAGTTGGGCCTGGGAGCAGAATTGATATTTGAGATAATAGGGGAGACAGGGCAGTGAAAATTATAAAGCAAGGGCAAGGAAATAAGCAGAAAAGAACCTATTCAATTTGGGGAACAGGGAGATGAGTTTAGCTATTACTCTATTTGTGTAGGTGTGGGAGTAGTAAGAAATAGGGTTACTATGACATTTTTAGGACAGACTGAAGAATCTTATATTCTGTGCAAGATTTTGATTTTACCCTGTTGTCACTGAGGGCTGCTGATTGGGCAGTGATATGTTCATAAGGATGCTTGAGAAAAAACTCATCTAGCATGAATCTTCAGGATACAGAACAGTGAAGAAGCAGGAGGACTAGGTAAGGGATTATCAAAGCACCATGTCCCTTTGATTAAGAGTTATTATAGCTAGTCCATCAGTGGGACTTGGAAATTTAAAAACATACCTGTAAAACATGTACTTTAAACTTCAGTTTTAAAAGCATACTTTTATCAGGTTTGCTGTTTAAAAACTAAAATACATACTATAAGTTCTTCAATAGAAATTCCTGCCAACAATACCTCTGAAATATATCTAGAAACTCACCACTTTCTCCTTACCATTTTCTTATTCCCTTGCCTCCATCATCTCTTACCTGATTTATTTTAATGACCCCATTTTTTCTCTAACACATAATATTCTCCATACAGCAACCAGGGTGATACTTTTGAAATTTAAATAAGCCAGTATCGCTTTTCGCTTTTCCAGTAAAAACTTTCGAAGGGTCTCTTCTTCATAATAAACATGATTCACACTCCTCAGAGCTACCTCTTTGCCTCATCAGTTGCCACTCTCCACCCATTGTTACAGAAATCAAGGGGTTCACCTCTTGGAATAGTTTCTTTAAGAACAAGACATGGTTTACATTAGGTAATTTTATTTACTTGCAGCAAGTAAAGAAGACGGGACTCTCATCCAAAGCTCTCTTCCCCAAAAAGGAGGCTTAGATGTTACTTCTATATACACTATTTGGTTAATCATACATTGGTTTCCTTCGTGCAACTGGCTACACTTATCAGTGTTCCTGGGTTCCTGTCAAGCACTTCCTGTTTACTGCTCTATTTACAAAGTACTGTCTACATTTTAACATTAGCATAAGAGCCTTTAGCAAGAACTGCCCAGACCTTGAGACCCTTTTCCTATAAAACACCACCAATCATTCTGCTCCAGCTCCGCTATCTGACCTGCTTACCCAGGTGCCCCTACTTCAGGGCTTTGCAATTGAAGTTTCCTCTGCCAGACCTCTTTCTCCTGAGGGACTTTTAATTCTAACTCCCTCCTTCCTCACATAAGGGTCTACTCAAATGTAGTAAGAGAACTTGTCCCTAATCATCATATACCAAAATAACAATAATGTTTACCAGTTTCATTATTTACTCTTAAAAAAAAAAAAAATTCATCCATTGACTATTATATTTCCCACCAGAACATCAGGTTCCTGAGGGCAAAGACCTTTTTTAAGCATGGCTGTCTCCCTAGCTTTTAGAACAGGGCTTGAAATAGATATTAAATAAATAATTGTCATTAAATTATACAATCTTTGGATGCTTTTGAGAGCTAGAGAAAGTGTTTTTGTCTGCTGGGGCTCCTTCCTATTGCTCCAGCTAGCTGTTTTTGAGCAGTCCCACTGAGTGAGAAAGGAATCAAAATCAGGAAACAATGGCCACTGTAGAAGGAGCAGATAAAAACACCAGACAATCAGAAGCATTTGACAAATTTGTACTGCCTCTTTAAGTTATCTATTGGCTACTTTTAAATTGAAGTTTTTTTTTTTTTAAGTGGCAATAACATGATAATCCCATTGTACCAGTTTGGCATGCATCATCATCCATGGTTTCTTCTTCATGATACCCAGATAGTATGTTCCCAGCTCCCTGTGCAGTTGGGTAGAGCTATGTGACAGTTTCATCCAATGGAAAGTGGCTGAAAGCACTACACACCACTTTCAAATCCAGCCTATTAAAGGAAAGGAAGGGAAAGGGAAGGGAGGGGAATGAAGGGGAGGGGAGGGAAAACCCTTTTTACATACGATCTTCCATGGTCTTTCCCTTTCTGCCCGCTAGCTATCAATGCTTAGGAAAACCTTAGAATCTACATGCTGAAGATGGCCCAGACTCTTATCTGCCAGGGTCCCTGAATGACAGCATGAAGCAGAATTGCCACTGATTTGAACACCTGGATATGATTTTGAGCCAATATCGAATGAGGATTTATTTTTTAGCATGAATATTTGGCACATACTTACACTTAAAAATGTATTGCTTATGTTCAATTCAAGTTTAACTGGGCATGTTGTATTTTTATTTGCTGAATCTGATCACCCCACAATAAGAAGAATCACACTCAAAGTGTTCACATATTCACACTGAAACTTGTACATGAATGTTTGTAGCAGCATTCTTCATAATGGCCAAAATGTGGAAACATCCCAAATGTCCATCAGCAGATGAACGTAGCATATCCATATAAAGAATGTTATTTGAGGGGGACAGAGGGGAGCAAAAAGGGGATGGATGTAATACAACAACAATAAAATTAAAAAAAAAAAAGAAAGAAAGAAAGAATGTTATTTGACCATAAAAAGGAACAAGGTGCTGATGCATGCTATGAATGGATCAACCTTGAAAACATAATGCTAAGTTTTAAAAAGTCAGTTATAGTACAAAACCCATGTACTATAAAAATTCCAGAGAATCCATGAGGTAGAACAAAGATTAGCGGTTACTTGGGACTGGGAGTAAGGCAAATAGGAGAATAGGGAAGGTAGTACCTAAAGGATCCATGGTTTCTTCTTGAGGTGATAAAAATGTTCTAAACTTCACTGATTATCTGTCAATATTCCAAAAAACATTGGACTTTACACTTTAAATGTAAAATTCATTTTATATGTACAATCATGAATTTATAATTGTAGTATGGGAATTATATCTCAATAAAGTTGTTAAAAAAAAAAGTCCTTACAGAGCATCATGTCCCTGCATGTTCTAGCCTCTGGACCACAGCGCTGGTGTATCTGCTACCACATGTCCCTGCATGCTCCAACCCCTGGGTCACTGCTCTGACATCTTTGCTACCAAATGGGAAGCAGTCCATAAACTGACCTTGGAGATAGGGGGTTTAAATTGTGATACTGAAAATAAAAATTATAAACAAGTAATTACCTTGACTCTTTTTTAATGTAATACTTGACTAACAATTTAACATTTTTTTCAAGTATAATTTTCCGTGAAAAATATATATGTAAGTCATGACCATGTATCTCTGAAAAGCTGTTTAATTTACTCTTTTATTTTATTTACTTCTTTTTAATGATTTTATTCATTATTTTCAAAGAAAAGGGCAGGGAGGGAGGGAGGAAAGGAGAGAAGCATCAATGTATGGTTGCTTTTCACCTGCCTCCAGTTAAGGACCTGGCTGGAGACCTGGCTTGCAACCTGGTTATGTACCCTGACTGGGGAATCCAATCAGTGACCTTTGGGTTCTCAGGCCAGTGCCAATCCACTGAGCCACACCAGCACATTTTAAAATGTGCATTATTTTCTATTACTCAATTCCTTCAAATTTCCCCCCTATTTAAATAGATTAATTATACAAGTTCTGGAAAGGACTTTGGAAAACATATTTTTTTACATTTTATTCTAGCTAGTCACAGAATTTTCTTACTTTCCATCCATTATAAATTTGTTGTAATGTGTAAGGCAAGTACCAACATCTTCATCTTTTTTTTAAGCTCATGCATGTCATCTCATTACCATGACAACTCACCAGCAGAAGAATAAAATTGCTAAAATGTTCTTACTATTTTATTTATAACACTTAGGTTTTAATGCTTGGCTCTGCATTTCAGATGACAAAGCAATAGGTTTAAAGGTTTTTATTCATAAAATATAAATTCTTAAAGTGAAGTAAGTCATTTTTCATTTGAAAAATAATAGGAATTAGAGTAATTGCATTAAATTAGTATTTTTCCCAAGAACAGATGTTTTTCACTTTCCTATTTTATGTTTTTAAAGTTACACAACAAAATAAGCAAATCTTTTTCTTTGTAGATATCAGCAAATGAAATCAAACAATTTTTATTACATATTTTGGAACAAAGAAAATTGGTCAAAGGAATCAATAATACAGAAAATCTCTTAGAAAAAAAGAAGAGTCAAAGCAAATTGAGAATAAAAGGAGTTCAAAATAAGGGTCTCTTGAAAAGAAATTATTGTAAGTTGAATTCCCTTTCATATGTAAATTTAAAATAGCTTTGTGTAACCTAGAATTTTAAAGCTACTTTTTCAAAAGTCTTAGGTTTAGTGATATTTATATGCACAAAAGCCTTAAATGTGGCAGTTTCTGTCTCTTGTTTTAGATTTAGAATTTGTACTGATGATAATAAGAGCAGTGTTGATAATTAGGACTCCTGGAAAAAAATCTCCAAAATCATGTGGATAAAACATTTATCAGCTATTTTGTTATGGAAACTTTTATACTTTGAAGAAAACTGAAATTAATATAATGCCCTTTATTTCCTCACGTATTTGAAACTCTCCCTAGTAAAGACATACCTGATTAATGCATAAATTTCTCTGGGTGCAAGAATGGTGCAGACAATACAAATAACATCTGCATAGATTCTGTATATAGAAATTAAATAGTGTTAAATTATAAAATTTGAGTGAGTTTCAACATTTTATTTAAGCCTCATGCATGAAAGCTTTCTGTTTTCCAACAGATACATATGAATTTTATTTTATTAACATCTTATTTGAGACAGGAAAACTTCTGGACCAAGAAATTAAATTAGGTTTTAATGGCACTATAAAAATTTATATATACATATGAGGTCTGTGCAGAAAGTATTGGCCATGCAAACTGAATTATATTTATCTTGGCTCAATACTTTAGTGATAAACCTTGTATATTTAATTTAATATAAATCTAAATCGAATACATTTCATTTGTACATTTTTTTGACATAGAAACATGGCTGGCCTTTATTTACCATAGATATACTGATTGACATTTCTAGTATAAACCACACTGCAGCTGTATCATCTAATGATTTTCCATCTCATTTTTTAAATGAAACAAAAAACTAAAGACATTCCTGTAGCAAATAGGGCAAAATCCTTCCAGCAGTTTGCAGATTCTTCCCCCATTCACTTATAGATGCTTCACCTACAATTAAATTGGATAATTTTTCTCCTTTATCAAATTTTTTCACAGTATACTTATATAAAATATAAAGTATATACTTTATATAGAAACACATTTCTCTTTACACTTATATTTAATCAGTTAACAGTTACTTTATTACATTCCATAATTATGATATAAGTACAACTGGTGTTAACAGGTTTAGGAACAAGCACTCCTGATTTTTGGTAGGCAAGGGATAAGAATAAAAGTTCACCCATGTACTAAAGAATTCCACTAGCTGCAAACATTCAGTGTGCTGTGTTCTTCAATAAGTTGGATACAAGAAATGAAAAGCATTGATTAATTTGGCAAATAAGGTAGGTGGAGATTATTTATAAGATCTTCTACTGTTTAAAAGAGTAAATAATGTCAACCTTCAAATGAGATTTCTTTCCCTTAACATGCAAATGTTTATATTATGTCTCATAATCATAAATAATAAGCTACCTATAATTGATTATTTTCTATATTATTTTAAGTGTTTTATACAATTTGAGATAGGTTACTATTGTCTCCACTTTATAAAACATGAAAAATGCAGCACAGAAAAATAAAATAAGTTGCTTAGTATCATAAAAGTTATGTTTAGTAGGGAAACTGAGATTTGAACTTAGATGGTTTTGTGCCTAAGATTTTCAGCTCTTAGCCATTATGTCTTTCACAAAAGTAAACTGACAATAGCAATACATTTTAATCCCATGCATCTCAAAGCAGTTTGGGGAAAATACTGAACCTACAAGATAAAGATGCTACAGTTTCCTGAGCACCAAATATACTTGAATGTTTTCAGGGAAAATAAAAAAATGGTAAATAATTGAAAACATTTTTATTTTTGAACTAACAGCTTATACTATATGCAATATATTTCCAAAGGCATATTTGAATGATCAAATCTAAGTTTTTTAAAAAATGCCTTCCTATCCTCCAGACATCCAGGGACATACATGCATTCATTGCTGCACATCTAAATGTTCTGAGAACATTTGAGAAGCCCTGTCTTACAAGTCATAATATTTTTTTCATCAAACTTTATAGGTCTATGAATATGTGTTACCCTGGCCAGCATGGCTCACTTTGTTGAAGCATTGTCTGGTAAACTGAAAGGTGGCCAGTTTGATTCCAGATCAGGGTACATACCTAGGTTGCAGATTTATCCCCAGTGGGGGTACATATGAAAGGCAATTGATCAAAGTTGCTCTCTCACATCAATGTTTCTCTCACTCTCACTCCCTTTCTTCCCTCTCTCTAAAAATCAATAAATAAATCCATCCTTGAGTAATGATTTAAAAAATTAGAAAATGTGTCCTTCTGACAGAAGTAAATATAGTACAGTTATCACTGCTTGTATTTTTATGAGTCTTGTTTCAACAAATATTAAAAAACATTTTAAGATTTTATTCATTATTTTCAGAGAAGGGTAGGAAGGGAGGAAGAAAGGGAGAGAAGCATCAATGTATGGTTGCCTTTCACCTGCCTCCAGCTAAGGACCTGGCTGGAGACCTGGCTTGCAACCTGGTTACGTGCCCTGACTGGGGAATCCAACCAGCAACCTTTGGGATCCCAGGCTGGTCAGTGCCGATCCACTGAGCCACACCAGCCAGGGCAAAAATTTTTAAACCTTAATACTTTAGAAGTACCTTTTTCCATATTTCCCTCAAAAGACTGACTCACTGCTCAGTTGAAGAATACCCTAGGTACAACATAAAAATGTAGTCATGTATCTTACTCAAATTATCAGGTACGGTATAAACAGTAATCAATGGCATGTTTAAAATGAGTCATTTAAGAAAAGCTTAATAACGGGGCATTTTCTAAAGGTGCTGACAGTATGCAGGAAAACCACAAAGTATTCACCAGGTTGGAACAGTTATGGCATTACCACCCTAAGTCTAAAGGGTGATAGGACAGTAGTGGCTACTGAAATTCTGAAAAGGAAAGCAAAGAGAAATGTGGAGAGGGCTCTCTGACAGAACTATGAGCTTAGGTCAAGGGACAAAGCCTGCCTGCAGCAACCCAGAATAGAAAACCAGGGAATAACATACTCCTATCTCATGCTCTTCCTAACTTCCATCCCTCCTGCTGGTGCCTTTCAGCCCAATCTAACCGGAAGCTGGAGCAGAAGGGAGTTTACTGGTACAATCTATGTGGGTTAGCATACCAGTCCACAGAACAAGGTGGAGTGGATCTAGGAAGGCAATCAGAAGACATTTGATAGGTTGTTGGGGGGCTGGTCCCCCCAACTCCTCTCTGTATATAGCTGGCCCTTCCGCTGGAGTCTGCCAACTAGCTTGCCTTGAAGTTAATCTTATCCTAGAGCCCTGGAACACTGAGCCCCATGAGTAGTGGCCCTGAGCAAGCAAGTATTGCCTTTGGGTATACCGCCTCTTTGTTCTAAGGTACATACAGCCTCCTTTGTTCTAATTGGTATATTAGCCTGCCCCTGCTATAAGCTAGCGTGCACCGTTGGACAGGGTGGACAAACCATGTGTGGAATGCCAACAGCCTCACGAGCTGCTGGGCCTTTCGGTCATTAGCCCCCTGCTGCTTGCAATAAAGCATGCTGAATCTCCTGAAAGCTCCAAGCAAATCCATGTATATTACCAGACCAAAGGCCTGCCCACCATCAGAACCTACTGGTCCAAAGCTAAAAGAGCCTCCAGGACCTGACAGCATTCAACACACCAGGTTTTCCCAAAGACATTAGGTGACATAAACTAAAAGGGTGAAGAACTTTTAGTAGTATAGTTATTAAAAGTAAAATTTCAGTCCTGGCTGGTGGCACAGTGGATAAGGTACCAGCCTGTGAACCCAAAGGTTGCTGGTTCGATTCCCAGCCAGGGCACATAACCAGGTTGCAAGCCAGGTCTCCAGCCAGGTCTGTAGCTAGAGGCAGGTGAAAGGCAACCACACATGGATATTTCTCTCCCTCTGCCTCTCTCCCTTCCCCTCTCTCTAGGAATAATAAATAAAATCTTTAAAAGAAAAAGTAAAATTTCAGAAGTTTAGAATTAATTAGAGAACATTAGATTCCACCTAATCTAATATCGTCTTTCACCAGGCATTTCTGGCACATGACAACCAGCTCTTACTTAAATACTTGTGACTAAACTTACTATATAATACAAAGCAGTTTCTAGCATTATTTAATTCATCTTTCTTATGAAGTGCTTAATTTAGATTAAACCAAAATCACTTGCCAACAGTGATCTTAAATAGTAGTCTGTGTTTGTACTATTTATGGGAGTTGGAGTTGGGCAAAATAATCCTGCTCCATGCAGAGAACAGTGGAGCTGTTACCTTATCTCACTGAATACTGTAGCTCATGCATATTGTTTCTAAGATTTGGTTAGTTATTCTTGGCATCACTTACAGTAATGACGTATAATGGACTTAGAGCAAATTGAAATATTTGCTTACCTATATTAGTCAGGGCTCAACCAGAAAAAAGAGAACCAGTAAGATATATGTGTTAAAAGATTTATTTATTGCAAGGTATTGACTTGCATGATTGTGGCATCTGGCTGTCAAAAAGTGTGGACTAGATCTCTCAATTCAGGAGCTGAAGACAGTGTTTACAGGTAGCATTTTTCTTCTGCAGGGAAACCCAGTTTAATTCTTAAAACCTCTCAACTGATTAAATCAGGCCAGCTCAGATTATCTATGATAATTTCCCTTGCTTAAAGTCATCTGCTTTTGGGTTTTACAAACATCTATAAGATACCCTCCTAGCAACTAGTGTTTCATTTGATACCTATAACCCATTGACACATAAAGTTGATTATTACAGCCAGGTATCTTCCAATTCTTACATGTTCATCTAAATTTTATAATCTAAACATGAGATTTTACCTTCGTATCTATTAAATTGTATCGTACTCATTTTATACTATTATTCTAACCCATTTATTACATTAATCAATTAATCAGCTATTCTTTTCTAGTTGTCTGTCAGTCAAAATGTTGACAAGCATTAGTTCCAATCTCTTGTTCAAGTTCTTGTTAGAGAAGTTAGCCAGGCAGGGCCAACTTTAGAGCCTAGAACATGTAATACTCCATCATAAATTTTTAGAATTATATTTACCCACTAATCAGCCAGATCAATACATGTAATGAATTGAGAAAATAAAAATATTATTTACCAGAATGCCTTATACAGTGATCATTGCCCTAATTTGGGAAAATGACTTAATATGCATTTGTGCATAGAAAGTAGACAAAGACCCCTTTCTGATCCCCTACCTCCTACCCCACAGACCCTGGTGTCAGCTTTTTCAAAGTGTCCAGAGATGAAAAGAAATTGTGCTGCCAAGCCAGAAAGAGAAATATTGTCATTTTACTTTTGCAAGGGTGAGAATAGAAGAGAATAGAAAATGAAATATGGAGAAGTTGAGGGGGGGGAAAGCCAGAAGAATGATATTGGCTGTGCCAATTTGAGAAATCAGTAAAACTCCAAAGTTAGAGACCCCAATTTATTTATTTATTTATTCATTCATTCATTCATTCCTCACCCAAGAACAGGTTTTCATTGCTTTTAGAGACAAAGGAAGGGAGACAGAGAAACACTGATATGAGAGAGAAGCACCAATTGGTTGCCTCCTGTACATTCCTAAACTGGGACTGAACTCACAACCTAGATATGTGTCCTTACCAGGAATGGAACCTGAAACACTTTGGTTATAGGATGATGCTCCAACCAACTGAGCCACACAGGCCAGGTCACGACTGATATTTTTAACTCATTGATGCCTAAGATAACCATTAGAGTAGTTTTTGTTATTAGAATTAATGACCTTCTCATTCTACTCTATAAAATCTTTGATAAAAAAATGTACATCCCTCATAAATGCTTTATAAGAGTGACTATTTATGGGGGAACAATCCAAAGTGATATTGAATTGCCCAATAGAGGGATATGAGACAACCCAGGAAAACTACCTGTGGATTGAAGAGTTAAGAAAGTAGAGGAAGCCATGGAGAAGTAATGTTCCCCAGAGGGAAGGTTTAAACTTCACAAGCTGTGGACTAAACCAGGAATATGGGTTGCACATTGTTGTCAGTCTGGCTAAAACCATTCTAAATTCTATTCTCATTCAACATTTTGTACATGGGTATCATAAAAGATGGGATATAGGTATTATGTATAAATGCTATTTCTTAGACTTACTAGTCCTTCAGAAACGAGAAATGAGATTTCACCTAACATTCTCATAAAACTGTTTATAATTCTGAATGATCACAGTTCCTTAATTCAAGACTCACAAACTGTGTATTAAAATCTGTTCTAGAAATTAAAGAGATTAATGTCATGTTGTTTTTGGAATATTAATGTATTTCCCCAGTTCTGGCCCAGATGGAGGTGTAGGTAGACATACTGCATCTCCCTCACAACTAGAAGAAAGATACATCTACCTCTAAGCTAAATAAAAACAGTGCAGAAATTTCAGAAAATCAAACCACATGGGAGTGCAACAAATGAAGAAGAAATACTCTGCTAGTGATAGAACTACCTAAGAGACAGAGGAAAACACAGAAAAGCTGTCAAGCTGAAGAGACAGAGAAGTATGGCCCAAAAGAGGGAGCAGATCAAGGTGCCAGTGGAAGAACTAAGCAATGCAGAGATAGCAAACCTAACAGCCAAGGAGATAGCCAACCTAGCAGATGCAGAGTTCAAAATGTTGGTCATTAAGATGCTCACAGATTTGACAGATATGCCCAAATATAATAAATGCAGAAAGAAAGAAGTGAAGGCTAGGTTATGTGAAACAAAGAAAATTTCACACAGAATTAAGGATAAAGGGAAGGAAACTGGCATTCAAATCAATAATTTGAAGCATAGGAAGAAATAATCAGTACAAAAACAGGAAACAAGAACTGAAAAATGAGGAGAGCATAGGAACCTCTGGGACAAGTTTAAATACGCTAATATCTGAAGCATAGGGAGGGCAAAGGAGAAGAGGAAGAGAAAGAAATTGAAAACTTATGTGAAAAAATAATGAAGGAAAATTTCCCTAATTTGGTGAAAGAAATAGACATACAAGTTCAGGAAGCACAGATAGTCCCAAACAAGCTAGTCCCAAAAAGGACCACACCAAAGCACATCATAATTAAAACCCCAAAGGTTATAGATAAAGAGAGAATCTTAAAAGCAGCGAGAAAAAAAACAAAAAATAGAGAGTTACCTACAAAGGAGTTCCTATAAGGCTAACAGCTGATGTCTCCAAAGAAACTTTTCATGCAAGAAGGGGCTTGGCAAGAAGTATTCAAAGTGATGAAAAGCAAAGACCTGCAACCAAGATTACTCTATTCAGCAAAGCTATCATTCAGAATGGGAAGCGTAGATAAAGTGCTTCCCAGACAAGGGAAAGCTGGAGTTCGTCAAAACCAAGCCATTACTATATGAAATGTTAAAGGGATGTACTTTAGAAAAAGAGGACCAAAATTATGAACATTAAAAAGACAACAAACTCACAAATATCAACAACAGAATCTTAAAATTAGAAACAAAAACTAAGCAGACAACCAGAATGGGAACAGAATTAAAGATAAGGGAAACATTTGGAGGGGTATCAGCTGGGAGGGAGAAGGGAAAAAGGAGGAAAGATACAGGGATTAAGAAGCATAGTTGGTGGGTGCAGAATAGACAGGGAAATTAAAGAATAGTACATGAAAAGGTAAAGGCAAAGAACTTACATACATGACCCATGGACTTAAACTAAGGGCAGTGGTGCTGGAGAGAGGGGGATGGTGGGTGGAAGGGAGCAAAGGGAAAAGATTTTGGGACAAATGTAACAGTATAGTCAATCGATACATAAATAAACCTATGGAGAAAGTGGGGAGAGATATTGGGACTTTAAAAGGCAGGAATGAAATTCACATGGAGATAGAAAAGCAAATGTTTGGTAAATAAATGCTTGCTGGGTCATCTTTAACAAAGACACAGTGAGGACTTTGATCAACAGATCTTTTTAAGTTCCTGTCTGTCTGGTATACACTAATTCATAAAAATTATAGTTATCTTTGATGATAGCTCCTTTCCTGGAGCAGGTCCTCTAAATTCCTTTAGGCAGGTAAAGGGGAAGAATCAAAGGTTGTTTAATTCTTTAATAAGCAGCTTAAAATCAATATCTCAAAAGGCACATTTTAGGATTGGCAAAACTTTGTTTCCCTTCAGCATCTGCAAGAAACCATGCCAAGACATGCTTATCTACTTCTGCCCTGTGTGTTCACCTTATTTCTAAAAAAAATTTCATTTTCTTGGATAAAAATTTTAAAAAATTATATATATATTCTCCATATCTTGGAAACAGAGGAACCATTTATTAATCTTCAGGCCTCTATCACTTTTACCTTTACCTAAAATTTCTCACATATAACTAACAGCATTTTCACTCCTACTACCTCAAGGAAAGATCTGTGCCTGGCATTGTATCCATCACATAGTTAATATGAAGACATATTTGCCAAATTAAATTGAGTTAGATTTTCTCTATGTAAAGCTAGGATATAAAATCAGATCTTATTCCAAGTTCACTAGTCTCAATGATATACTACAATATAGGTGCTATATGAAAATAACAAAGCCTTACATTTTTAAAGTGCATTTGAATAGTGTTTTACAATTGAACACAATGCTTTCCATTCATAACATTTTTTAAATGATGTTTATTTTTCCTCAGAAAATCTTATCACCATAATATTAACAATTAATTCTTTTTCAGTCAGAATTGATTCTAATATGGTCATTATCTTTATTAACTTGTTAGCAAGACAAATCAATAATTAAATATTCAGTGGGAACAATGGAGCCATTTCTGCAGGTCACTGGAATACCACCTTCTATATTCTTCCTGACAGGTCCTTCCTGGTTTTTCTTGGATTTAATCATTAATCTTGGAGATTAGGGCACTACTACATCCTTGATTGGAGGGGCCTGTCTTGGTGTCTTGTATTAAGCCAGTCTTAGCATTTTCTTTTTCTTGTTTCTGTTGTTTCTGTGAACAGCTAGGTTAAGTTTATCACTTATTTTTCACTTTATTGACTTTTGGAATATATGTGGAGGAGATTGTGAAATATCATTCAGATCCTCTCTTCAATGAGGGATTTATTGTCCAATAACTGGGAGTGCCATTCAGTCTGAATGCTGAAGGCTGTCTGCAAATGGCATTCCCTTCAGGAACTGTCTCTTGTGCAGAACACTGCATAGCCAAGGTTATGCCCCACTCTGGGGCAGCTTCCTCCCCACGACTAATCAATTCAGGAGCATGAAGGCCTAAGCATTGCAGCCTAACTTGGGATGAGTTAGAAAAGACATTTTATCTCCAGAGCACCCAGTGGTATCAGGAAATGGCTTAATTAAGTCTGTGTCACAGCTTCTCCTTCTGCCCAATCCATCTTCTTCCCCAAGTGTGGTTCCCAAGTCTTATGGAACAAAGTGGGATTTGGCCACCTGCCTCTGTACACAAATAACACAGTAATTGGCGAGGAAGGAAAAGGGGTTTTTTGTTTGTTTTTTTCACAGGTTGCCCAATTTGAGGGAGCTGGAAACTCTCCAGCCCCAAGCTATTCTCTTCTGCAAAACACAGAAAGAAGCCACCTCCCAGGACCAGAATCAGTGTGGAGACACCCTGCTCCATGCTTATCTGGCCTCCTGGGGCTCAAGGCTGTTACATGAATGGGTTTCCATCTTCAGGCTCTCTCTCCTTGGAGTGCACACTTGTGGGGTCAATATTGCCATTGCCTCATTGCAGCTTCCTCCTCCTCCCAGAGCTGGGATATGCTGCCTGATCCCTGAAGCCAGTTGTGCAAGGGGCTCCATATGTGGACCCCTGGAAACCAAGGCTGTTTGTCCCTGAGTTCAGCAAACATTCCCAGCCTACCCATCTGTGTGCTGCTCTCAGAGCAAGGGAATGAGAGTGGTCCAGGGCCCATGACATGCCAAACAGAGCCACAGTGTCCATTGGGCATGACTGGCCAGACATGTGTCCCACATGAGCCTGCTTGCTAATGCAAGGACAAGACAAGAGCCACAGTGGGGCTGACACATGGCAGGTCTGCAAACTTTCTGGCACCATCTAACTGGGTGAACGAGGGAGCACAAAAAGGGGCTGAGACAACACAACCTCCATTGAGTTTTTCCACCCCAAAATCCTGTGCTGTGGGAGCGTCCACCTTGCCAGCCATCTAGGCTAATGTCCATCCTGCATATCAGCCCACACAATGTCTCTGCCCATCCTCTTGCAGCCTTGATCAAAAAGCGGGAAGGAGGCTTTCCAACTGCAGGCAGGAGTGCAGCATCTTTGCCCAGGGCAGACGTCACCATGGTCACCTCAACAGTACACGTGTGCTGTGTACTGTGCACCTTTCAGACTGCACAGGCTCTGCAAGCTTTGTCATGAGCTATATTAGTTGTTTACCCCATTCTGGGGGTGTGGAAATCAGTCACATGGTTTCAGTTGCAACTTCAATCCTGCCACCTTCAGCACTTCCCTCCCCTCTGCCCTGTGATCTGGCCAGATGGCTCCTGTTACACAGGGGCACTTCTTAGTAACACCATGAACTCTTAGAGTCTGCTTATCAGGAAACCCAACCTGCATACCTTTCAAATAAGTAAATAAATAAATAAAACCTTCCTATCACTAAGTTTTTAAGTCAACACAAATTTTATGTAAATGAGTTAATTTTAAAAGAAAATTACTAAGGATATCCCATTCTAGCAAAATGGTGGCTTAATTCAATATGAAAATCCTGCTGCTACAGATATCTAAAAATTACACCGAAAGCATACAAAAAATTTTTTTTGGCATGTAGAGTTGGGCTCATATGAAACTGAAATCCTCAGGTGAAAAATAAGCATGTGAGTTGATATTCTGGCAAGCTATAATTCAAACTAGTAACAGAGCCTTGGATTTCAAATCCCAGGCTGGGAATGTCAAGAAGACATCAGGATTTTTGAGAATGGAATTGGAGTGAAAAGCTATGAGTAAATGTTGGCATACATTTGCGAAGGGGGAATTAGGAAAAACAACCACCACCCACCCACCATTATAGGCAATTACTAAGGAAGCTCTTCTTCCAGGCACTTAGGCTCTCACCAGGAAAATCATCTTCCTGGAAAAGCCAATAGCATAGCCTTTCACCTTATACAGATTTGAATTTATGCTACCTGATATCTTTGGCAAACATTTTCAATCCAATGTGTTAACATGTAAAATTTTCTTTCAATCAGAGAGATGTTGAGTCTGGAAACCTGATAAGGCAACACAAAACAACCCTGGAAAAACATACCCACAGTTCCTCCATTAACAAAAAAAGCCTCATTAGAGATGAGCTAATATGAAATTTATAAAATATACCAGTTAAAACAATTTGCTCAGTGAATGTCAGTTTGCACATACATGTACCACACATGCATGGACACATACAATAAAAAGCATATACACCCCAAATCATGATAGAGTAAAACAACAATGTGACAAAAATCTTTGGAATTAATATAAAATATTTTAAATGGTTAAGAAACTATAAGAAAAAAGGCAAGATATCATAAAAAATAGTCATCTATGTAAAAGAACCAAATGGAACTTAGAAAAATGAAATGATCATTTAAATTAAGTGTATAGGTTAAACAGAATATTAAACACTGTGGAAGAGAACATTAATGAACTAACCAAATATTAGAAGTTGTCCTGAATACAGACCAGAAAGAAAATATGAGTAAAGACAGAGACTCTTAGGTTAAAATAAAGCATTACAACTTAGATATATACTATTTGCAAGAGTTAGCCTTTAAAACATGACACAAAAAGACTGAAAGTAAATGGATAGAAATAACATCCCAGGTGATTCTAAGCAAAAGAAAGCTAATACTGATATCAGATAAAATTGACTTCAGAATAAAGGCTTTTATAGGGAAAAAGAGCATCAACACACAGTGTTCAAAGAAATAATTCATCACAATGATATGAAGTTTATGTTGAAAATTTCAAGAAAACCTATTAATCCATGAAAATTATTACAATTTGGCAAAGTTACTGGATTTAAAAATTAGTATATAAAAGTTAAAACATCACTGTATATGAGAGAAAAACAAATTAAAGTGAAATTACTAAAATTTTATTTTAATTAGCAATAAAAACTAAAAATTACCTAAGAATAAGCCTAACAAAGGATATACGAGTTGTTTGAGAAAAAAGGAAAAGTATAAAACTTTATTAAAGAATAAAAATACTTAAATAAAGGAAGAGTTATTTTGTTTATGAATGAGAAAACTCAAAATTCTAAGAGATTGTTTCTTGCCAGATTAATTATAAAATTGCCCAGGGAATTTTAATGGAATTTGACAAACTATTGCTAAAAGGAACTTGCCCTACTAGATCTTATCATAAAATATTTATAATATAAACAGTATGACATTGACACATGGTACAGGGAAACTTGAAGTTACAAATAACTAGAAAGGACAACCAGTTGTATGTAGACAATTGGTTTTCATTTGGAAGAAGATTAACATTAGATCTCACCATCATATACAAAAGGAAATTCCAGGTGGGGAGGTGTAAAGACCTAAATATGAATATTAAAGCTTTAATTAGTTTAGAAAAATATGATATTGGCATAAGAAAGGAATTCTTAGAAGAGACAAAAATAAAACCATAAATGGCAAATTTATAACTTTTCTATTTTGTTACAAAAATAACTTATATAATGAAAAAAATGTTTCATAGATTGGAAAGTATTGAAACAAACATAGCCAACAATGAATAAGCATTGGCTACATAAAGAACACCTATAGCTTTGGCTGGTGTGGCTCAGGGGATTGAGTGCTGGCCTGAAAACCAGAGAGTCACTGGTTCGATTCCCAGTCAGGGCACCTGCCTGGATTGCAAGCCAGGTGTCCAACTGGGAAAGGTGCTTGAGAGGCAACTATACATTGATGTTTCCCGCTCTTTCACCCTCCCTTTCCCTCTCTCTAAAATTAAATAAAATCTTTAAAAAGAACATCTACAAATCAATAGGAAAACCAAATTTTAAAATGAGCAAACGATTCATATAGCCAACTCTTAGAGAAAGAAAACAACCAATGTTTGATAAAGATATTTAGACATGCAAATTTGATAGCAAATATTTATCATTTTATGCAGTTCAGCAAAAATGTGTCAGATAACCCCATCAAGAATGCAATAAAATGGGAAGCCTTTCTTATACATCCCTGATGAGAACATGTTTCATACCTCTTTGAAGAGCAATTTGTTATATCTAGTGACATTTAAAATGCATATAACCCACACTAAGCACATTTATTTTTAGAAGTATATCCTAGAGAAATTCTCACACATCCCTATAGGAAAGTATATGCAAAATTTTTCATTATAAAATTGGTTTTTATAGCATAGAAGTAGAAAAACTTTTGATTCTGGAATTGGTAAGATAAAAAATAGAGGAATGAATTAATAAACTGGTCTATTAAAACAAACACTTTTGACCAGTTAGCCCTAGTTAAAATGAATGAATGAAGCCTACTTGTATCCAGTTATATCAATCTCAAAAAGTAAAAAAGAAAGTTTCAAAATTACATAGTGTATGATAAAGTATAGAATAATACTGGTTACATACAGGGTACATGCTATCAATTGGCAATAACTTTGCATCTCCTTATTTCATGTGCTTCTTATTAATTTTGAAAAACTATTTCTAAGGTTATGATTTAACATCATTGTTTCAGATATAAGGTTTTGTTTTATTTTTAAGATTTTATTTATTATTTTTTAGAGAAAGGGGAAGGGAAGGAGGCAGAGAGGGAGAGAGACATCAATGTATGGTTGCATTTCACCTGCCTCCAGCTGCAGACCTGGCTGGAGACCTGGTTTGCAACCTGGTTATGTGCCCTGGCTGGGGAATTGAACCTGTGACCTTTGGGTTCGCAGGCCGGCACCTTTCCCACTGTGCTACCAGCCAGGGCAAAAGTATTAAATTCTGAGAGCAACCATCATGTTGAAGGAATCCGATGTTAGAGCAACCATAATTTCTGAACTGCATGCAGGGCCACCTGCTAAGGAAATTGGGACTTCAATAACATCCCTTTATATACAGTTGACATGTATATGATGCTGATCCTGATGTTGTCATACAACAAGGAAAATGCGTAAGGTATGCAAGGATCACACAAGTCCAGATATTGTACACAAAATCCAGGAGATCATTAATGAAGATCCAGGATGTTTACCTTGATGTTTCGAGAGAAATATTTGTCCCATGGATGAAGTTAGTCACAAATGGATGTCATTTTATCTTCTAACAAAATGGTACACCAGCACATAATGACAAAAAGGTGCAAGAATGTCTCAGTGTCAGTGTTCCTGAATTCTAGTCAAAGGAAATCTGGCTTCCTAGTTCACCAGATGCAAACCCTTTAGACTATTACATAGGCAGCATTTGTGTGAGAGAAGTTTATAAACAATTCATTCCAATAAAGAGGCTGTTAAAGCTAAGATTGAAAAAATGATGATGTCCATGGGTAAAAAAAAAGTTAATTAAAGTGTGCGTAAGATTCCCAAGTTGAATCAAATCTATTATTGCTGCAAATGGAGACTTTATTGAACAGTTAAAAAAATACTGACTATGTTTATGTACTTACAGGTAAAAATAAATTTATTTCAAAATATAACACTTTTGTGGTATGTTTTTTATTTTACTAAAATTTTGCCAGTTGATCACATGCACCCTGTATATATAGTGAAGGAACTACATAGCAACTTCAGAAAGATAGCTCCTAAGCAGAAGCAAGGAAAAGAACTTTGAATAGAAAGCCCAGAAATATGTCTCCATGGTCAATATTTGACAAAGGGGGCATCAGCATACAATGGAGTAAAAGATAGCCTCTTCAATAAACGGTATTGGGAGAACTAAACTAGTACATGCACAAAAATGAAATAATTAGACCAACAACTTACACCATACACCAGAACAAACTCAAAATGGATAAAAGACTTAAATATTAAGTCATGATACCATAAAAGTCCTAGAGGAAAACATGGGCAGTAAAATTTCAGAAACCCCATGTAGCAATATTTTTGCTGATATATCCCTAGGGCAAGGGAAATAAAGGCGGAAAAGTGAACAAATGGGACTACATCAAACTAAAAAGCTTCTCCATGGCTAAAAAAAAAAAAAAACATAATCAAAATGAAAAGAGAACCTACTGTATGGAAGAATATGTTTGCCAATGATACATCAGACAAGAGTTTGAGCTCCAATATATATAAAGAACTCATATAACTAAACACCAGGAAGACAAATAATCCAATTTAAAAATGGGCAAAGGATCGAAAAAGACACTTCTTCACAGAGGACATATAGAAAGCCCATAGACATATGAAAAGATGCTCAATATCACTAGCCATCAGAGAGATGGCTAACCACAATGAGATACCACCCCACACCTGTCAGAATGGCTGTCATTAACAAATCAAGAAACAAGTGCTGGTGAGGATGTGAAGAAAAGGAAACCCTAGTCCACAGTGGGACTGGTGCAGCCACTGTGGAAAATAGTGTGGGATTTCCTCAAAAATCTAAAAATGGAACTGTAATTTGACCCAGTGATTCCACTGCTGGGATTAAACCCTAAGAATCCCAAATAACTAATTCAAAAGAAGTTATGCACTCCTATATTCATAGTAGCTGAATTTACAATAGACAAGTACTGGAAACAGCCTAAGTGCCTGCCCATCAGTAGATGAGTGGACCAAAAAAACTGGTACATTAAAACATGGAATACTATGCAGCAGGAAGGAAAAAGGAACACCTACCTTTTGCGACAGCATGGATAGAACTGGAGAATATTATGCTAAGAGAAATAAGCCAATGGGTGAAAGACAAATAACATATGACCTCAATTATAGGAGGACTCTAGCCCTGGTTGATGTGGCTTAAAGGATTGTGCACCTGCCTGCAAATCAAAGGGTCATCGGTTTGATTCCCGGTTAGGGCACATACCTGGGTTGCAGCCCAGTTAGGGGCTCACAGGAGGAAACCACACATTGATGTTTCTCTCCCTCTCTTTTCTCCCTCTTCCTTCTTCTCTCTAAGTATAAATAAATAAAATCTTTTTTTAACAAGAGAGGAATCTGATGAGCAAAATAAACTAAAAAACAAAATAGAACCACAGGCATGGAATCATGGAACAGACTAATAGTGACCATAGGGAATGAGGGAGGGAGATAATGGTGGAAAGAAGTGGAAAGGACTTAAGAGCATGTATGAACATGGGCATGGACAACAGTTTGTAAATTGACTGTGGGAGAAGGGGGAATGGGTGGAGGAGGGCATAGAGGGAAAATCTGAGACAACTGTAATAGAATAACAATAAAAAATATTTTTTTTTAATTTGAGAGGAGGCTTTGGGTGTGTCTGTAACATTGTTTCCTTATAGAGATACCTAAAATAAACTAGACAAAATGTTACCATCTGATAAATTGTGTGTGTGAAGGGAAAGGTTAAAAATGTACTTTCTGGATTTTTTGTGTATGATGGAAGTATTTCATGATTAATATTTTTAAAGAAAGAAAAGGAAATTAGTATCACTTGCCTCAAATAGAATCAACATATGCATATATTAAAAATGTTAACTATCCAAATTTTAATTTGTGTGTGTACCACTTATGCATTCTTCAGAAAACAGTAACCTAAATTGGTACAAATAAGCAGGTGCAACTAAGTGTCAACCCAGCTCTTTCAGCAGGCACTCTTGTTCCGCAGAGAGTCATGAGTATAGCATGTTGCTGTCTTTCCATTGCCCCTCTGTTCCCTCTTATTACTGAAGAGCTTACCATTATCCAAGGCCTCCCACAGGCACTGGCTCCTTATTTAATAATTTCTAAACCAGATACTATCAGGTGTGTATAATGATGCTCTGAATCAAGACCAGGTTAAAGTGCACTCATCATATTCTGTTGGGGAAAATGGATGAATATGTTGTATTTCTTATACAGGTTTACATTATAAAACAGTCAAAATAAAAAGATATGATTCATCTAATGTGAAAAATGATTTATATGAAACACTTCTCAGTAATGGCAGATAAAGTATTACTATGAATAAACAGCTCATTGTTTACAGCAAATTGCAATGAATTTATTTAAAAATATATTTTGGATCTACTTTGCAAATTTTTCACCAGTCGATAGTAACTTTTGTTTATCATATGGTTCTGCATATTATGTAGTTCTGAATAGCAGTATCATGAACAGACCCTGGAGTCAGACTGCCTAGATTTGAATCTTCTTTTGCCAAGTACCAACTGTATGACCTTGGGCAAGCTACCTAGCTAGCCTCCCTGTACCTATATTAACTCATTTATAAAATGGAAATGGTAATAGCTCCTTCCTTTCACAGTCAATGAAAAAACTGCCTGGTGCCTAAGTGCTTTATAAATGTTAGCTCCTACTATAAAATAATATACATTGTTTTTGATTCTTCCCTTGTTTTATAAACCATATTTCTTTCTGCTAAATTAACTTTCAGATAGTAAATTAAATCTAAGTCAGAATCTTATTATTTCAAGTTTTGCTTAGCACATATTTGAAGAGGAAAAGTTTATTTTACTCATAATACAGTTTGTCTATAAGTATCCAAGTTTCCCAACAATACCAGTGGAGATATTTATGTTTGACAACAAAGATCTGGAGACAGTGTGAATAAACCTGATTTTTGTAAATATCTTTGCTCTTATTCAAGTGTATTTGAATTAACTGCATCTTTATCTGACTAAATTATTTCTGAGCCGGTCATTCTAGAATGAAATGTTATTTTTAGTAATGGATCATTGTTCTCCCTCTTTATCTGGGATTGTTACATACTAAAGGCAAATGCGAAGAACTCTTCTAATACATTATTCAGAAAATTAGAAGCTGAAGTTGACTTATGTTAAATAGAATTGAATTTAGATAAGCAGGATATAGTGTCTGGATAGGCAAGATTTTCTGCAAGTTAAAGACTTTCCCATTTTAATCACTTTGTATAATTTTAATAATGACATCATCTGCTTTTTAGTCAGATTAAAAGATAGTTCAATTGTTCATTTCTTTACTCTTAATCATGCTTTATGTGGTTATAATGTAATTATAACGAGATTTAAAATAATAAATTAATCTTTTTCCTTTTATTTTTCTAGGAGATTTAAATGCATTTATTTAAATATTAAGGTTTTAGATTTTGTGGTGCAACATCTGAAAGAGTGAGGAAGGAATGCAAGTTCGGGTAAGGGAAGGAGCTAAGCAAAGATAGGGTTCCAGAAGTTTAGATCTTTGAGGAGTAAATTGCCCTAAGGGATTGTACCCCCACTCCACAGGCAAGGGGTTCGAGCTATTTTACCTCCAGTCAATGACTATCAGCCACCAGCGCCTGAGGGGTTAAATATCCATGTTGAAGACCTTGCCTTGTTTCCTGGACCTCCTCAGTTCCAATCATCTTTGTCTCTATTTCTCTTCAGCCATTTACCAGCCACATGTAGATCTCTTTCACCAATGTGACTTCAGGATTGAAAATTATTTCTGATCAAAGCCCACTTCCTATCACTTCTCTCTTTCTCCTACCAAACCCGCTATTCCAAGTCCCTCCTCTTAATCCCTCTTCACTCTTCTGTGGACTTCCTCAGCATCACTTACCCCCACAACCAGCCTGCATTGCATGACCAGCCAGGTCACTCATTCTTCATTCTTCATTCAAGCCACACTGACACCCTTCCCCCATCATTTCATATCCATGGTTCCTTTTTATAGACTTTTTCCTTCAAATGAAATGCCAATTTTATCTTCTTGGCCTGAAAAATTCCTACCCACCTTTCAAGAACTATCTGAAATGTCACTTCATCTATGAAGATTATTTTGCTAGGCAAAATAAGATGCCTGAAGTGGGCATTTGCTGCCTGGAGGCTTCCCTCATTCATTTTATCTTTCTCATCATCCCAATTTTTTTCTTAAGGAATTAGGTCTTCCCAATGGATACATTCTTAGGAAAATAATGACAAGCCTTATCTTCCCTAACTAGACACATCAGATTTGTGCTTCCTAAAGTCTGGAGCACAGAGAAAAAGGTCCTAAAAGGATTGGCTTCTCATCCATCACTATAGCAGTATCTGCTCTTCTGCTTCCAGGGATGCTTTGATTACTGTCCAACTGCATTGATTCTATGAGCCTTCAGCATCATCCCAATAAATTACTTTTGCTTAAATTGATCAGATTAGGTTTTTATTATTTACAAAGAAGGTTCTTATGCTTCCATAGTGCCTTATTACATAGTATCTACCACATAGCATTGTAATTTTGGGTAAACATGTCTATCTCCACTGCAAAAATGAGGCAGTGTCTGATCATAAATGTGAATATAATATCTAGCACTGTGTCTAACACATGGTAATTGTTCAATGGCTAAATGAATCTGTAAATGTAGTAAATGTATGAATGACAGAAAACAAGTTGTCTCCAGCTGTCCTCTTTCTCATTAATATCTGAAATGAGAAAGTGGGCCCTTTTTGTTCCAAAAATTTTATGTTAGTGATTATAAAGAAGAGTGTACATGAATTCCATAAGGACAAGTGATAGAGATTGAGGAATAGACTAGTGGGAAATTTATAGTTGAAGAATCAGCACGAGAAGGCATAGGATACCAGTTCTCCCATCATCCAAAAGAGAGGTGAGTTGGGTCCAGGGATTACTACATACATGGACAGTCTACCTGCTACACTGCCTACTTAGAACACAATCATGAAAAAAAAAAAAAAATAGCCTTCTCAAAGGTGAGCTACTTGGGCATCTAGCTGCCTGGAAAAGTCAGATGTTTAGCACCTAGAGATGCTAGGGGCCCATGGGAAATTGCAATCCCTCCTACATTTAGAATGTAGCTACTGATCTAATGGAAAGCTGAGATCTGGGTGAATTTCTTCTAATGGGGAGATGGCACAGCTTGTTTTCCATGTGGTGTGGAGTTGCTATCTGTATTATTTTGCTTGGGTTGCTATAACAAAATAAGACAAAGAAGGTAACTTAAATAGCAGAAAATTGTTTTCTCACAGTTCTGGAGGCTAAAAATCTATGATCAGTAAGATTGGTTTCATTCTATAGCTTCTCTCCTTGGCTTATAGATGGCCACCTTATCACTGGGTCTTTTCATGATCTTTTCTCTGTGCCTGCATGCTCCTGGTCTCTTCCTCCTCTTATAAGAACAGCAGTCTTATTATATTAGGACCCTTCCTCAGTGGCCACATTTTAATGTAATTACCTCTTTAAAGACCTTATTTCCAAATAAAGTTATATTCTGAGGTACTGGGGATTGAGACTTCAACACATAAATTTTGGGGGACACAATTCATTCAGCCCATCACATAAGGTGTAATGATAATAAGACTGCAGAAGTAATAAAATGTCAAGAACTCTCTATAACTTATGTCTCTGACTAAAATATAAAATCATCTAGTTGGAGCACATTCCACACTTGCTACTGTCTTAAATAGTGCTCTGGTACATTTACTCTGTCCTCTTTTATTCCTGCTGCCCATCCCAACACTTACCAGTCAGTTTAGAGCCACTACAAGGATGAAACAACAGACACACTCTGGTTGGCCATTCAGAGGACTTCAGACTTACAAATATCATTTACAACAAGTTCAGAATGATCTCAAAGCATTCCCTGATTGTGCTATTTCCAAATTTGAAACCATAAAAAGAAAATTAAACTATTGTTAAGATAACTTTATGTGATAATTGAGCCCTCTTATAGTAAAGAAAACTTGCATTTCAATATATTTGGAAAGTACAGCAAGGATTACAAATAAAAAGTAAAAGCTAAGGGTAGAAAGCTGTAATGGTAAATCATTTTTCTTATGTATATGCATGCAAAGTCAACCTTTCAAAATGTATTCTTGCTCTTTGAAAGCATGGTAATAAGAGCAATTGCTATTCCAAGCACACAGATGAGTAGGTTTTTCCCATTATCTTTCCTCCTTAATCGTTAGTATAGATAGCATTCATACAACTCAAAGCAGAAATTAGATGCTAAAATGTCTGGCATTAGTAAATTGATTGAATAACTTGGGAGCATTCAAAATAATTGTAAATCGGTTTTTAAATTAAAAAAAAAAAGTGAACAACTGAGAGATTATCAAGGCAAAGAAAAGCAAGAACCACTTCGAGTTCTTTGTGGTCTTGTTAATGAGGCATCAAATCCCAGAATGCCTCTTCTTTAAATGGCTAATCAGAGGTTTCACTGAGTATTGTAATGGACTTCGAAAGGCACTGTGAGTTTGTGGAATTGTGTGTGTGTGTGTGTGTGTGTGTGTGTGTGTTGCAGTTGGGTAGGGGACTATAAAGCTAACCAGCTTCCCCCCTCTGTAGACTGGTGATAATGCTTTGAAAATCATGAGGTATTATATAAATGTTTGAGAAATACTATGACTGTATGATTGTAGTAGGTAAAATCCTGTTTCTCTATTTTTATTAAGTCATATAACATTTACTCTAAGGCACCATCCTACAAGACAAGTTATTTTTCATACTTTTTCTGTGTGTATTTCCTAAGGTTCTAGGAACTTAATTCGCCATCTTTTATTCCTGATGCTCATTCCTAACAGTTCTTAGACAGTCTAGAAAGGTCTTAGGAAGGTTCCAGGAGAGGAGGAGGAAGTCTTGGGCAGAGCAAAATTTTTACCTCTATTCGTGCATTCCTGTTTTGTTGGAGATGCCCATTGCCTACATTCTTCCTCATGTTCTCCTGGAATCTTATGGCTCTGAGATTTATGGTCTATGCTCAAATAAGGAAGTCTGAGAGCTGAGAGGCTGGTGTCTAAGATCCAGCCATAGGGTATACCAGGCAAATCCTTCTCAGCTTGCAGGACTTTGTAACCCTTTTCCAGACTGGAACATCTCTTTCTCTTCTACCATCAGAAGCATCTCTCTGTCTTATCCACCCTCCAGACCCTTTCACAAAAGATAGGAAGAGGGTACTTTTGTAAGAAGTTTCCTCCTTTTGACCAAAGGTAAAGTGATTTTCTTGAAATGAAGATTATAAAATAAGGAACGCAAAACTCAAACTAATATGCCAGCCCATTATTTTTTAAATATAAAACACAAAAATAATGTTACTTTTCCTTTTGTGTCCATATATAGTTAAAGAGCAAGCAAAGAAAAATTTCACAGATGAAGGTGACCAGCTATTTAAGATGGGCATCAAGATTCTCCAGCAATCTAAAAGCCAAAAACAAAAGGCAGAGTAAGTCTTTATCCAGTCATATAAACCAAGTTAAATGTCCAGTTGAGAAAAAGCACAATCCAAAATCTAGGTGTCATTAAAATTTTATTGAAATAACAAATGTATTTTCCCATAGCTTTTGTTTTTAATAAGATCAAATAGCATTTAAAGCATCCTACAAATTATCAGTCTAAACAAATAGAACTATATGTGAAATTGTGGTTTCTCCACATTAAGTGAAAGCAGAATTAAGGCACTTATCTGAACATTGAGATAAAAATGTTAATGTTCTCTTTTGGCTTTTTATTAGCTATTTCAAATGAAATTATAATAAATAGGTATTATTTAAGTTAGAGTGGTTGTTTTAAAATGCTTTATTTTGCCTATTTGTTCAGCACTTTCTGGTTTTAAAGCACTTTCGTGTATGTTATCCCATTTTATCCCCATAACAGATTAATGAGTTAAGAAGGGCTTCATTCTTCCCCATTATTCCCTGAGAACAGAGGATCAGGATGTTAGCGAGACAACCACAAATACACGGGAATGAAATGAGTAAACTGTACACTTCCATTTTTTCACTTGTCTACTTTGTTTTGGGGGGTGGTCAGAAACATTTTCTGTTCTCAGTATTGGGGCACAGTATGAAGTCACCCCTCAAGTCTAGTTAAACTCCTGCATCAAATCCTAGCTCTACCATTTGCTGACTAGGTGATCCTTGGCAAGTTACTTAATTTCTTTTTGCTCTAAATAATACAGTCAAGTTCTTAGAACAATGCCTGACACATAGAATCAGGAGATAAGCATTTTTTTAATTTAATTTTATTGTCATTTTATTACATTCATCCCCTTTTTCCTTCCCTCTGTCCCCTTCCCCACCCACCCACTTCCCACAAAGTAAATCCCACTTGTCCATGTCCATGGTTCTTCCATACTAGTTCCTTGACTAAACTGCTCCCCTTCTTTGCCTCCTCTTCTCCCCTCCCGCTTTCCCTGTCCCTTCGGCCCACTGGAGAGGAAATAAGCATTTGTTGTTTTTATTTCTAGTCCTTAACTGGAAAGTGGAAGATGTGGGATTGAAGAAAACAAGTGTGTTTTGAACCAACAGTAGTAGAAAGAGTGGACTCTGAACTCCTAAAAAGGACACATCTTTTGTTTTCACACAAATTAAGCACACTTAATTAGCACTGGAGAAAGCATCCCAGACCTATATTACCCAGCCCTGGAGAGGAAAACAGCAGAGTCCATGAATTCTTTCTTAAAACTCTTACCAAGGAGAGTGTAAGAGTATTAAGGATGGGGGGAGGCCCTCCACTATGAACCTGGTTATAACAAGATCAGCACCTATTCTTTTCTAATGTTCTAGGTATTTATATGTATAATTTTATCCATTGCTTACTATGATATTGTTAGACATAGATTATTATCCCCAAATTACAGAGAAGTAAAGGAAAATCAAAAGGATTCTGTAATTCTGCCAAAGTCAAAAAGAAAAAAGGGAGTTGGTGTTCTCATTCATTCATTCACCCTCTTTTATGTATGAGAGGAAAATTGCCAAATTAGTCAGTGTTATTAGACATATAGATAGATGTCAGGAAAATACAAATTTGTCTGAGGCAGTCAAGGAGCCTCAGGGACAGTCAGGGTTAACTATCATTAAGAATTACTCCCCATCAGCAAAGAAGGTTGGGAGCTATGTTGCTGCCCCACACCAACTTTCTGATGTGTTCTAGAGAGGTATTTAGGCTCCTCCCCTTCCCCAGCACCTACCTTAGCATCTAATACCAAATCCTTTAGAGATAATACAGATACCTAACTAAACTTTCATTTTGAGATATGCCCCTGCTGCCCAATTTATCCTACTTTTCCTCCAGGGGATTGCAGCCCAGATCTTAATCCTTCCTAATTTACCAATAACTTTCTCCAGCCTTAGGTCCTGCTTCTAGTATCCCTTATATCACCTTGGATTTTCCTGAAAGGGGACATAGATACCCACTTATCCCTTGGAGTCAAAGACACATAGTGGGATTAGTTTTGCAACCCATTGCTGCCTCCTGAACCAGTGAATGGGTATACTGCTGGCTCCTTCAGTCCAAGGTTTCTCTGCTGTGGTCCATGTTGGTGCCCTTCTAGTATGAGCATCCCAGCAGGCTATGCAGTTACAACAACAAGTGACAGAAGGGCTTTCAGAGTCTGTATCCTGATGTCAAATCTATTCCTAGATGCCAGACATTTGCATTCATTGACCTTTGAGACTCTATCTTATTTGCTTTCTGTTACCCCACAATCTCAGTTTGCTCTATTTTTTTTTTTTTTCTTCACTTCCTGGCTTCTCTTTCTTTCTTTGGAATCTGTTCTCAGTTTAGCCATCTGAGACCCTAATGCTTATCTAGATATCACTCAGTCCCATCTCTTTTGATCCATTCTGTTCTGCTCTAGCCTTTTACTAAGAGCAGGTTATTTTAGCCTCAGCCTGGAAAGGTGCCACCTAAAGCTGAGTCTCCTGATCCTTCTGAGTTGGTAGCAATGGGAGATATGTCTTTGGTAGAGATGGGCTCTAACCTGCTGAAGAATATGTTGCATTTTTAAAAATTATTTCAGAATATTAAGGGACTGTTGTTCTCATAAAAGTAATTCCCTTGATGTGACAATCCATTTTTTGATTATTTTAGTTGATTTTAATTATATTGTTATATATTTTAGAGTTCATTTTATAAAACAAATACTCATTGTGAAGTTGGAGTTTGCTATTTTAGGATAAGTGCCTCAATTTTCCACTTCACTTCATATATAAGCTTGAAGCATAATGCATCCTGTGGACTGCCCCTTTTTTATCAGCCTCACTTTTGTCAGGTATATTACAGTTATAATCTTAGAATAATCAAGGGGTAAAAAAAAATCTACTGGTCTAGAAATGTAATGGATGTCAGCTAAATTGTATTGTTAAGAACAGTGACAACTAGGTTCCAGAGACACGTAGTATGAAGGGGGGACAGAAAATTGCATTTTTAGTAATCTAACTTCTAACTTTATATTCTTGAAACAGAGCCTACATACTCTTTACCAAAGCAGCTATAATGGGAAACTTAAAAGCTAAGGAGAAAATGGCTGATGCTTTGCTATTTGGAAGTTTTGGCATGCAAAACGTAACAGCAGCGATCCAATTATATAAGTCTTTGGCTAAAGAAGGATCATACAAAGCCCAAAATGTGAGTTTGGAAAGAAAATGAAATACTAATTAGTTACATCCTGAAATAACTATAGGCAAGTAAATGTGAAAGGAGGTGGGCAATAGTATCCCCATTGTACTGTGTGCCCCCCAAAACTAGGGAAGTTACCTTAATATACTAAAACAGGGTAGTGTCAGGGCAGGGACAGAGCAGCAGCCCTGGGGAAATTCTTACAGAACTGCTTTCTTATCTACCATCCCCTTTCATGTACATGTATGTGTTTCGAGATGATTTGAGAACTCTGAATTCCTAACATAAAATTTATATAAAGTATAGTCACCTATGCAAAGAAATACAAAACTAAATCCATTACCTTAGAGTGATGATTTCCTGGGTTTTACATTAAAATATTTTATAAGCTAAATATATTTCCTTTTCTATTTGTTTCTGGCTACTTTCACTTAATGATATAATAAAAGCATGTTTTCCTATGTTGGTCTTTTTAATGAAAATATTTCTTTTCTAATTACAAAGAAATTCATCATCATTACAAAAGGAAATCTGAGAATACAGGAAGTAAGAAGAAAGTAAAAGTCGTCTAAAAGCTTTCCTCCAGGAGATTGTTTTGTTTTGTTTTGTTTTGTTTTAACTATCTAATAAATTGCAGAAGCTAGGCTTTGGAGTCAGAAAAACTTAAGTTTGAATCTTCTCTGCCATTTGCTTGTTGTGGAGCTACTTAATAAAACCCTTTCCCCTTCTTCTGCATGAGAATTTGACCTTTTGTTCACTTTCTATTTCTGTTTCCTGGTAATTGGATTAAGAGTGAAATATTAATTGCGTTTCTGGTAGCATTGCTTATGTTCGAAATGATCTCTGATTGGCAAACTTACTTTGGACTGGCAGAAATGAACTCTAAGTATCTGATGGTAGTAATGGTGGTAGTGATTCCTACAGGGACCCTAGCCCTGTACCTATGGGGTTGTTACATGGGAAATGACATATTTTGGTCAGGTGGCTCCCTCACCCACCCAGAATGGATCTCACTCATTAGGTCTGAGCCATCATCTGAGGGACCAAACATGATGGTTGTTGGAATTTTGTGCCTATTTCTGCGCAGGCTTCCACAGAAAGGAGGTCTGATGCTGCCTCTAGCAAACTGGTTCCTGTGCTATATCCACTTGAATAGACTGTTGATAAATGGAGCCTTTGGGAGTCTTGTGAATCTGTATGTGTACTTGGACCAGAAATTGTACCAGAAGACTGCTAATGGTGGGGCAAACTCTAAATTTTTTTCATGGTTAAATGGCAAATTTTATGTTATGTACATTTATGTTATGCACATTTTTAAAAGATTTTATTTATTATTTTTAGAGGGAGGGTAAGGGAGAGAGGGAGATAGATATCACCTGCCTCCAGCCACAGACCTGGCTGGAGACCTGGCTTGCAACCTGGTTATGTGCCCTGGCTGGGTAATCGAACCAGCGACCTTTGGGTTCGCAGGCTGGCACCTTATCCACTGTGCTACCGGCCAGGGCTTTGTTATGCACATTTTATCACAATAAAAACAATGGTTAAAAAAACAGTATTGAAGAATTGAAAGATAGCTGTCATCTTGCTCTGGCAGTGCATGACCCATCCAGATGCTCTGTAACTCCAGATGCTGTACCAAAGTGTATGGGGGAAGGGATGCTTTTGTTTTAGGCTACAGTGTGCTTTTCAATGAACATTTTATTGTTGTTGTATTATAGTTGACCCAATTTTTCCCCTTTGATTCCACCCCCCTGCCCTGCTCCCAAAGACAAGCCCCACCATGTTGTCCATGTTCCTGGGTCATTCACACATACTCCTTGAGTAGTCCCTTCATCTTCTTTCACCCTTATCCTCCTCCCACCTCCCCTCTAGTCACTGTCTGTCTGTCTCTTGTCTCCATGCATCTGGTTCTATTTTGCTTGTTTATTTGTTTGTTTTGTTCATTAGGTTCCTCTTATAGGTGAGATTATATGGTATCTGTCTTTCATCATCTGGTTTATTGCTCTTAGCACAATATTCTCCAGTTCTATCCATGCTGTCCCAAACAGTAGGAGTTCCTTCTTAGTTTCTGCTGCATGTTATTCCACTGTGTAAATGTACCACCATATTTTGATCTATTCATCTACTGATAGGCACTTAGGCTATTTCCAATACTTGGCTCTTGTAATTATAATGCTGCTATGAACATAGGGATGCATAAGTTCTTTTGACTTGGTGGTTCAGTGTTCTTAGGTATAATCCTAGCAGTGGAATCACTGGGTCAAAAGGCAGTTCCATTTTTAGTTTTTTGAGGAAACTATACTGTTTTCCATAGTTGCTACACCAGTCTGCATTCCCACCAACAGTGCACTAGGTTTCCCTTTTCTCCACATCCTCACCAGTACTCGTTGTTAGTTGATTTGCTAAAAATGACTGTTCTGGTAAGTGTCAGATGGTATCTCATTGTGGTTTTAATTTGCATCTCTCTGATGGCTAATGATGTTGAGCATCCTTTAATGTCTATGGGCCCTTTGTATGTCCTCCTCAGAGAAGTGTCTGTTCAGGTCCTTTGCCTATTTTTTAATTGGATTGTTTGTCTTCCTGGTGCTTAATTGTATGAGTTCTTTATATATTTTGTCTTTATATATTTTGGAGATCAAACTCTTGTCCAAGATATCATTGGCAAATATGTTTTCCCGTATTGTTGGATCCCTTTTCATTTTGATGGTGTTTAATTTAGCCTTGCAGAATCTTTTTAATTTGATGTAGTCCCACTTATTTTTTTTTCTTTACCTCCCTTGTCCTATGAAATATGCTGGCAAAAATACAGCTGTGTGGGATATCTAAAATTTTACTGCCTATGTTTTCTTCTAGAACTTTTATGATGTCATGACATATTTAAGTCTTTTATTCATTTTGAGTTTACTCTGGAGTATGGTGTAAGTTGGTAGATTAGTTTCATATTTTTGCATGTACCTTTCCAGATCTCCCACCACTATTTATTGAAGAGGCTATCTTTACTCCACTTTATGTTCTGCCCCCTTTGTCAAATATTAATGAAACATGGAAATATGTACTTATTTCTGGGTTCTCTATTCTATTCCATTGATCTATGTGTCTGTCTTGTGCCAGAACCAAACTGTTCTGATTAGTGTCCTTACAGTGTAGTTTGATATCAGGTATTGTGATCCATCTTATGTTGTTCTTTTTTCTCAAGGTTGCGGAGGATATTCAGGTTTTCTTCTGTGCCATATAAATTTTTGAAATATTTTTTCTAGATCATTGAAATATGCCATCTGTATTTTAATAGGGATTGCATTGAATCTATAGATTACTTTGGGTAGTATAGACATTTTAATGATGTTAATTCTTTCTATCTACTAATACAGTATATGCTTCCATTTATTTGTATCTTCCTTAATTTCTTCCTTCAGTGTTCTGTAGTTCTCCAAGTACAGGTCTTTTACCTCCTTAGTTAAGTTTATTCCTAGGTATTTAATTTTTTTGTTGTTATTGCTATAGTAAATGGTATTTTTCCCATTTTTATTTCTGATGTTTCATTGTTGATATACAAAAATGCCTTCAATTTCTGAATATTGAAGTTGTATGTCACTCTTTTGCCAAATTCACTTATTAGGTCAAGTACTTTTTTGATAGAGACTATTGGGTTTTCTTTGTACACTATATGTCACCCACAAAAATGATAGTTTTTTCTTCTTCCTTTCCAATTTGGATGCCTTTTACTTCTTTTTCTTGTCTGATCACTGTGGCTAGAATTTCCAATACTAGATTGAATAAGAGTGATGAAAATTGACACTCTTGTTCCTGATCTTAAAGGTAAAGCATTTAGTTTTTGCCCATTGAGTATGATGTTGTCAAAGTGCTTCTCCCAGAAAAAAAAATTTTTAATGAACACAAATGATATATAAAACACTTGGATTTTAGAACTGAGCTCTAATTTTCATTCCACAACATCCAGGTAATGTGGTCCTGTTGCATAGTCACAGACTACTTTCTAATCCCAGTTATATATAATGAGAAGGATTTTACCATGCCTTTCAAATCTAGAATATTCTATCACAATGGCAGATGCCACAAATTCTTTACTTATTTCAGATTTGAATTATGGAAGTGTTTTATAGAGAGACCATAGTTATGTGCTACTACTGAAAAAATAGTATCAATCTAATAATCACTTTGATAATTCTAGGATTAACTGTACAGAGAATTTCATCTTGACATTAATACTCTTTTTGTAGAAAAGGTACAGACAGGATCTGAGATGTTCATTAAGATTGACTCACACTTTTGTTTGGTATGCAATTTGAGCTAAAAGTAATGATCTCAGATGATTTCAAGCCTTGTACAACAATTAATGAAAAGTTGTTTAACCTTTTTTCTCTTTTAATAATAATGCCTTATATAACAAGTAAAAGGAGAAATGTTTAATTAAAAAAAATTTATTATGAAACCAGAGTAATTTGCTTTGAAATATAATTAAATATTCTCTATGCCTAACTCTTTCTATTCAAATCCCAGTTACTGTAAGTCCCTTAAAATGCATGGCACAATGGCTGAATCAGAATCAAGTCTTTTTTTTTTTTTTTTTTTTAAGGTTTTATTTATTATTTTCACAGAGAGGGAAAGGGGGAGAGGCAGAGAGATACATCAGTGTAAGATTACCTTTCACCTGCCTCCAGCTATGGACCTGACTGGAGACCTGGCTTGCAACCTGGTTACATGGCCTGGCTGGAGAATCTAACCAGCAACCTGTGGGTTTGCAGGCTGGCACCTTATCCACTGAGCCACCAATCAGGGCTCAAGTCTTATAAACAATTTGAATTTGCAGAGATTGACATTTGAAGACAACTGAAAGTGTTATTGATGTTATCACTAATTGGTAGCTTCTCTTTTGACTCATAGCACTTCTTTTTCTGGATTAAAATTTAATCATTTTATAATCTATCTCATTTCATCTCAGTCCTTATCTCAGAAAATGATTAAATACCAAAACCTAATTACTGTAAAGTTGTTAGGTGACAATATCCAAGTATAAAGAAACTGGACAGCACTGACTATAATCAGCATATTTACTACATGAGAGCCCATAACAACCTTCTGTCTTCCTCTAGTGCCTGTCAAGCTTCAAAGAATGTATGTGTGTCTATGTGTGTGTATGTGTATCCTGTCTGGAAAAAGTCCAACCATTGTTAATATAACAAGAACAGTTTGCATGACATTGATGTAACCTGGCAGCCAAGGAGAGGAGAAGAGGGGAACAGGGAGGGTGACTGGAATGCACATGGGTGAACAATGATGACTCACTGTACTAGTCAGTGAGGATGGTAGATGCTGTTGAGTGACCATGTGTATTGTGTAGCCATCACATTCAAAATGATTGAGCAAAATACAGCAATGAATCTGCATCAAATTTTACATTAAGCTTCAACATTTCTCCATGGGAACTATTCAGATGATTCAGATGCTGCACCTATGGGCAATTGGAGATTGGCAGCTTCATCACCACAACATGCCTGCTCATGTATTACATCTCATGCAGAAGTTTTTAGTGAAACATCGAATCACCCAGGAATCAGCTCCCCTACAGCCCAGATTTGGCACCCTGTGACTTCAGTTTTTCCCAAAACTAAAGTCACCTTTGAAAGGGAAGAGCTTTCAGACCATTAATGAGATTGAGGAAAATACAACAGGCAGCTGATATAGATTGGGAGAACTGTGTGAGGTCCCAAGGTGCCTACTTTGCAGGGGACTTTGGTGTTATTGTCCTATGTATAGTGTTTCTTGTATCTTGTATCTTCTTCAATAAATGTCTCCGTTATTCATATCACATGACTGTATGCCTTCTGGACAGACTATATATATAGTAGAAACAAATAATGGGTGATTTTATCTGTGTAAGGATACAGATAATTAATTTAAAATCACCCATTATTTTTTTCTACTAAAGAGAGGGGGGAGCATGTCTCTGAGCTGGTTCGTCTGCAGTTGGTAAATGATTGTTTTAGATTTTACTTTCTAGAATGAGCTTTATACAGAGGAAAGCTCTTCTCTGCACTCAGAGAATGGAAATTTAACTCCCATGCAATTCATGTCACAATTTTAGGACCTCACTAATTTCTCAGAAGGATCAGGCCAAAAGGTACAGTAGGCTCTACACGAAAATAGTACACTGTTGGTGAAAGCATATCTTAAAATGCAAGCTCAACTGAATAGCACAGTATCTTAATTTTCTTATTTAAAGGTCAGAATATTTGTTTACTGTCAAAGTTTCTACATAAGTGAACAAGATTTTAAATAGGGCAGATTCAAAAATTGCTAAGCATTGGAAGAAAAATAGAAATCTAATATTGACTAGGGAGATTCTTTAAAGGAGCCAATTTAACCATTTAAAATATAAATTTACAATGGTTAGAGGAGTATCAAGATTCCAGATGCCTTCCATTTGGTAATAATGTCCTTTACGGTCAACTTCCCTAAAAAGTGAACCTTGGAGACAGAAAAGGAATTGGCTGAATCATAGAAAAGTTTTTTTTCAGTTCATGGATTAAGTAGATTTAAAAAGTTATACTTGTAAGCTACATGTTAGAGCTGTAATGCTTTGGGAACTGACGTGTGTAATCAGTTCCCTAGTTTAAAATGTAGCAGTTTTTTGTCCTAGAAATTGTAATAAGTTTACAGACTTATTCATGTTCTGTTTTGATTGAATTATCAGTTCTTTTTGTATCTTAATTTTAGAGATACAGTTAACAAAGTCTTGCATGATGTTCTCATGAACTAAATAAAAATATTTAAAAACCCCATAAAACGAAACTGTGCTTTTTGTCAAGCAGTATAAATTCATTAAGAACAATTTGTATCAAGTAAGCTGTTTTACAATGTTGCTCAATTAAGAAATTGAAAATTATAGGAAAATTATAGAAAAGGTTGTAACTATATTTTATTATGAGACCATATTACCTATAAATTACATACTTTTAAAATGTAAGTTATATAATGGTGTTATAGAAATGCTATCAATGTATAAACCAATGTTTTCTTTTTAACGTATATTTTATTGATTATTCTGTTACAGTTGACCAAAATTCTTTTTCCCTTGCCTTCCTCCACCCAGGACCCCCATTCCCACTACTCTTACTTCACATCCATGGATTATGCATGTAAATTCTTGGATTTCACCCTCTCTTCTATCATTCTTAATTTCTCCCTGTCTATTTTTGTATCTACCAATTATGTTTCTTAATCCTTGCACCATTTCCCCATTTCTCCCCACTCTCCCTCCCAGCTGATAACCCTCCCAATGATCTCCATATGTATTATTCTGGTCTTATTCTTGTTGTTTGCTGAGTTTGTTTATATTTTTTAGGTTATTTGGTTGATAGTTGTGAGTTCATTGTCTTTTTAATGTTCATAATTTTGATCCTCTTTTTCTTCAATAAGTCCCTTTAACATTTTATATAATAATGACTTGGTGAAGATGAACTCCTTTAGCTTTACCTTGTCTGGGAAGCACTTTATATGCCTTTCCATTCTAAATGATAGCTTTGCTGGATAGAGTAATCTTGGTTGTAGGTCCTTGTTTTTCATCACTTTGAATACTTCTTGCCAGTCCCTTCTTGCTTGCAAAGTTTCTTTTGAGGAATCAGCTGATAGTCTTATGGGAACCCCTTTGTAGGTATCTCTCTTCTTTTCTTTTGCTGCTTTTAAGGTTCTCTCTTTATCTTTAATCTTTGACATTTTAATTGTGATGTGTCTTGGTGTGGTCCTCTTTGGGTCTAGTTTTTTGGGATTCTTTGTGCTTCCTGGACTTGTATGTCTATTCCTTCACCCACTTTATGAAGTTTTCCTTCATTATTATTATTATTTTTTTTTTGATGCAAGTTTTCAAATTCTCGATCTTCCTATTCTCCTTCTGGAATCCCTATGATTTGGATATTGGCACATTTAAAGTCATCCCAGAGGTTCCTAAGTCTCTCTTCATTTTTTCAATTCTTGTTTCATCTTTCTGTACTGGTTGACTATTTATTTCTTCCTTATGTTCTGAGTCATTGATTTTTGAACCCCAGTTTCCTTCCCTTCACCATTAGTTTTGTGTGGATTTTCCTTCCTTTCACTTAATCTAGCCTTCACTTCTTTCCTTCTGTGTTTGCCATGCTTCAGCATACCTTTCAAGTCTGTGAGCATTTTTATCACTAGCATTTTAAATTGTGTGTCTGTTAGGCAGGCTATCTCCTCATCTGTTAGGTTGGCTATTTCTTTGTCACTTTGTTCACCCACTAAAACCTTGATCTGTTCCCTATTTTATGCCATAGTTCTCTGTCTCCTCAACTTGACAGGCTTCTGTGTTTGCTTCTGTGTCATAGGTTGAGCTGTTGCACCTGTTATGTTGTGAAGGGTGGGGCCTTAGGTATTCATCAGTACAGTTGACCCGTTTTACCACGTTTTGGTGCTGTATGTGGGAATGGGGTCTGAGAGGGAACAATGCTGCTTGCTCAGCACTCACCCCTTTTCTAGGTACTTCTCCTGCTTCCCATGTGGGGCCATTGCCTTTCTAGCTATTTCCCTGTCTATAGTTCCTAGAATGGGTGGATCTGTGGATGTTCCAGTACCATGAGGACTGCTAAACAAACAGACTCTGTTGAGAGACTGGCAATTTCTTCCTTTATCCTAACTTCCACTGGTTTTCATAGTCAGAAGCAATGTGCCCCACCCCTACCTTCCAGAAACCATGAGCCTCTCAGTCTGGTCTGGTGCCAGGAGCATTCACCAGGTGTCCCTATAAAAGTGTGACTGTGCTTTCTGCCGTTCAGCCACAGTCATTGACTTGCTGCAGCTGCTGTGCCCTCAAACCATGTGTCATCATACTGATTTGCCAAACCACATCCTCTGTCACACTGTGCCCTTCCTATCTCTCTGGATGAGTATTTCTTCTTTATGTCTTTTGATTGTTGGACTTTTGTATAGCTCGATATTCTGGAATTTCTGGTTATCTCCAGTTTTGAGGTAAATGGATTTGTCCTAGTTTGTGGAGGTAGATGCAGTGTGTCTACTTATGCCTCCATCTTGGATTCTCCCCAAACCAATGTTTTCTTATTAGAATTCTTGTTTTAGTTCCATTAAAGGTGTTGTTTAAGGGCAGCTGTCTGATACCTCAATTGTCCTCTTCTGATAGTACCACTGCTGTGACTCCCTAAAATATGCTACTAGTTGCTGTTAATTTATAAATTTCATGCATTATCTATAGATATTGATTTAGGTCATCTAGATCACTTTCTCAAGATTTTCATAATGGTAAATGAATATTTTCTAAATGATCAATCAATACATGATGTTATAAAATCATGTATGGGTAAAAAGAAATTTCATTCAAAATGCAAGCTAGACCAGTTGATTTTAAAGTAAGAGAGTAGGAAAAGTTAATTGATATGATTTCAGATTCCACATTTGCAACTCATCTTTACAAAGTTATTACTCACTGTTGCATATTGTCATGGAACCAAAGAAGACTATATATAGTTAGGTGAAAAACTTATTAAAGTACTCTTTCCTTTTGTGCTGTCATTTTATTTTGCTGTTTTATTCCCTTTAGCTTTTTGAAATATAAGCTCAATTTATTATTAAAACATTTAAAGATATATATTTTCCTCTGCATCTGGCTTTAGTCATATTCTATAACTTTTATGTATAGTGTTATCATCATTGAGTTCTTAATATGACATTTAATTTTTTTTGCTATTTGCTAAAAATTAGGAGACTGGGAATTAATAAGAAGCTAAATTTTAAGCTATCTCCTTATCATTAATTTTTTGTTTTATTATTCCTTCTAGTCACAAAATATGGTATCATTTATATTTTTAAAATAACATTTTTCTTTGTGTGATTGTTTTTTGAAAATTATTTTTCCAAATTTTAGCTTTTTAATTTTGTTTAGGATACTTTTCCATATAGCCTGAATTTATTTTATTTTATTTTATTTTATTTTCACTTTTTAAAGTTTACTCTTGGTGTTGTGCATTTTATGAGTTTGGACAAATATATAATGGCATGTATATACCATAATAGTATCATATATGGTATTTTTACTACCTTTCAAAATTTTCTGTACTGCACCTATTCATTCTTCCCTTCCCTATCCCTTGGCTATAACTGACTGATCTTTTTACTGTCTGTAGTTTTGCCTTTTCCAGATTGTCATACAGTTGAAATTATGAAGAATGTAGCCTTTTCAGATTGGCTTCTTTTCTGGGCAATATTCATTTAAGTTTATTCCATGTCTTTTGATGGCTCAAGATCTCATCTCTCTTTAGCACTTAGTAATATTCCATTGTCTAGATATATCGGTTTATTAACTCATTTAACTACTGAAAACATTTGGGTTGCTTTCAAGTTTTGGCAATGATGAATAAAGCTATCATGAACATCCATGTACAGGTTTTTGTGTGGACATGAGTCTTATCCCATTTGGGTAAATACCAAGGAGTATGAGTGATAAATCATATGATAAGAATATGTTCAGTTCTGTGAGAAATTTCCAAACTGTCTTTCAAGGTGACTATACCATTTTGCATTCTTCCCAGCAATATATGAGAGTTCCTGATGCTCTAAACCCTCACCAGCACTTTCAGTTATCAGTGCTCTGGATTTGGGCGATTTAATTTTATTTTTAATACAGTAAAGCATTTTTGTCTAATTTTCACTCCATTGTCTTCCTCCAATGACTAATCAAGCTAAAATGCTGATCTTGGCACCCAATATTCAAGTAAACATTATTTTTATCCTAATATACAACAGTGGCTTAGAAACTCATAACCTGAGAAGGCAATATAAAGACATGTTATATTCAGTTTCACTGATGTAAAATATAGAATAGACAGCATGTGTAGATTCCAGACAACTCACTCTGAGGATTTATTATTGATATTTGCTTTGTTTAAGAAAAACTTGAGAAATCTTATTATTAACACTTTCAAACTTCTGTAAAATGAAATAGTAGTGTAATCAGTGATGAAAGACAAATAGTAAACTAGGAAGAAATGTTCACCAAAATACATAACATATGAATGACTAATACATATAGTTTATATGGAACTCTTATATGACATGAAAAGATAAGTAAACCTCATAGTAAAGAGCTAAGGATATGAACATGAAAGTGACAGAGCAGAGGAAGTTACATGGCTGGTAAATAAAATGCTCAGTCTTATCAATAATTTGGAAAATCCTAATTTAAACAAGATTTTTATTTATGAGATTGGTAAAACTAAAAAATCGAAGGTCCAGTGTTGATGAGAATATGGGGAATGGGTAATTCACATACTTTTGGTATGTGCATAAATTTGTATAGTACTTTGGTAGGCAATTTGGCAGTACCTATTAACATTTTCAGCAATTACATTTTCAATTATTTGTTCTAAAACATATATACCTGTGAATGTACAAGAACTGTAATGTTTTCAGGAAGAGCTGAAAACTATAAATGCCCTAAATGTCTAACCCTAGGGGAATGGCTTTGCTGTGATATTATGACATGCCCACCATATCGGCAGAATATCCAAAATATATCAAAAATTAAAAAAAGATTTATTTTATGAAACTTTGATGATACTTGGAATGCATAAACTAAAATTTGTCTACAATGGCTAAGAACAGAAAACAAATTGTGTGGGTATAATAATGAGTGGAGACTTGCCCCTTGAGATATCAAGATACACTTTATCCCTAGCTAGTGTGTCTCAGTTGGTAGAGTATCAGCCATACACCAAAAGGTTGTGGGTTTCTTAGTCATAGCAAATACCTAGGTTGTGGATTTGATCCTGCAATAAGAGTGCATGGGAGGCAACCAATCCATGTTTCTCTCTCACATTAATGTTTCTCTTTCTTTCAAAATCAATAAATATGTATTTTTAAAAAGATATCCTTTAAGCTACAGTGATCAACATTATTGCATGTCACATTTTTTTTCATCCATTCATCACTGATGATGGACACTTGGGCTGTTCACAATTTTAGCTATTGAGACTAATGCTCTATAAAGATGGGTGTACAACTATCTCTGAGATCCTCTTTTCAATTATTTTGAGTATATTCCAAAAAGTGGAATTGCAGGATCATATTGATATTCTGTTTAACTTTTCAAGGAATCATCATATTGTTTTCCACAGTGGCTGCATGGTTTTACATTGCCACAAAATTTCTTCATACCCTTGTCAATGCTTCCTATTTTCTAGTTTTGCCTGTTTGTTTGTTTGTTTGTTTTGAAAGTAGCCATCCTAATGGGTATGAAGTGATATCCGATTATATTTTTGGTTTTTATTTCTCTTATGACTAGTGATGTTATCTTTTCATGTGCTTGTTGGCCATTTATATATTATAGGCACTTTGTTATGGTATAAGAAATACGTTAACTGCTAATTATTATGAAGCAGATATTTAAAATGTTCCTTACCAATGTAGATAAGAATAATTGTGAACTAAATATATTAATTAACTTTTTATTTGGGGCTTTAGGCATTAGGATTTTTGTCTTCTTATGGAATAGGAGTGGAATATAATCAAGCCAAGGTAAGGTCATTCTATTTTTTCTGAAACAAAACTGATATTTTAAAGGGAGATTGAATAGAGAGTCTACTCTTAGGTAAAGGAGCTCACTATAATGCAGTGATTAAAAACACCAAGGAGAAAAGTTTAGGATTAAAATACCATAATGTTCTTAATGTCCCATATTCCAATTTCTTCATTAAATTTAGCTACTTCATAGGGATTTTGTGACAATTAAATAAAATTTCATGTACAATGCCCTTTTCATAAGCTGCAGAGCTCACACAAAATGTCAGCTGTCATTACAGAGGAAGAGAATGAAAGTTGGAATTTATTTTGTAGTACTTCAAGGTTCATTTCTATTCTAGGAATAAAAAGGCAACAATGAGTTTGAGTTTTAAATTTAGATATTTTATATATATATATATATATATATATTTTTTTTTTTTTTTTTTTTTTAATTTTAGGCACTGATATATTATACTTTCGGAAGTGCTGGAGGAAGCATGATGTCCCAGATGATACTGGTTTGTAAATTAAGTATTCTTGGACCCAAATAGTTGTATTTTAAATACAGCATTGTCGGAATATTAAGAATACATATGCCTGTGTTTTAGGGGTACAGACATTTGTCAGGAATCAATGTTCTACAGAATTGCGAAGTTGCCCTATATCATTACAAAAAAGTGGCAGATTATAGTAAGTAATCTACATAATTGATTTTAAAATAAACAGTCTTTCCAAGCAATTAAAAAAATTAATCATTGCCAATAGGCATATTTATGAAAGTATCAAAAGACTGTGCTTTTAACATCTGCTATAATACAACTCTTTTAATACAATGTTGAGTTTTCTGATTTCTTAATAGTTATTTTTCAAAAACTTTTAAATGATTGTATTAATCTCTTATTTTTGTTATTGCATGTCCTCAAACAATTCTGCTTCACTTGTTCTTGTGTTCTTCTTTCCTTCTACTGAAAATTTGAATGTAGCATAAATAAATATTAACATTTAGAATATGAGATGACTTGTTTAAATGCCCGGAGAAGTAGATGTAATGTATATATGTTGGCGATCTCTATTACTACACTTGAGAACAATTCAAGTAATCATTCTTTTATGTTATCCTTAGTCTACCAAAAAGAGAACATAGATTAATATATGTCCCTAGAATAATTTTCAAAGCTGTAACATTTCATCTTGCCACATCACTGAACCAGCCTACATAATAGAATTTTAAATAAAAGTGTTCCAAGAAGTGAATAAGGTAAAATCCATTTGCTTAACTTCTATAATCAGAAGAACATCTAAATATACATTTTTGCATTATTAGGATCTGAGAAAAGAAAGGAAAATAACTAATTTTGAATTTAAGATGCTATATATAACTATATGTACAGTTCAAATTGCATGCTTTGTTAGGTTTATTTGAGCATAGTTATCTTTATATTTGTTTTCAGATTATCCATAGGAAATAATTAAGGAGCAGTTATTACTCTTATATTGTAGTTTCAGTCTCTGGAAAAGTCAGTGGTGGAAGGGGTCAGTTGCCTGCTCCTAAAATTGGTAAAAAAAAATATTTTTTTTTCTTGAAACTGCTTGGCCAAGATCTTTAGTAGGGTCATATACGTCAATACAATATTTGTATGGGTTGCAAAGCTTTCTTGCACTTTTCTCAGAACTAAATAATAATTCAGCAGATTTATATCTAAGAATATTTCCTTTCTGTTAATAAGCTAGATAAACCTCTGCACAGTTAAAAGAGAATAGGCCTAATTAACAGTGTTTTCTCTAAATTGACTATTACCTTTTGCAACCTTGTGTATCTCTGGCTTGTTCTATTCACAGTTGCTGACAAACTGGAAAAAACTGAAGGTTTTCCAGTGGAAAAAGTGAGACTAACTGAGAGACCTGAAAATCTGAGTTCTAACAGTGAGATTCTGGATTGGGACATATACCAATACTATAAATTTTTGGCAGAGAGAGGAGATGTTCGGATACAAGTAATGTATACAGACAAGTTTAATTTTAAGAACATGCGAACTGCCAAGGGCTTGGTTTGCTCTGAGTCCTAAAGGAAGTTAGCAGTCCTCCAACCTAAATGAGAAAGGGAAGACACACCTCCTCTTTGTCCTACTCTGTTTTTGTCCTCTGATACCTGCAGTTCCTATGGCCTATAGGAGAACCAGTAATGGCAAATGTTTTTACATTCACTTCTAAAACTTCATTTTTTAAAAACATAGATTTTTAATAATAGAAGAAGATATTATCCAATGGTGGTTTTAATATAAATAAACTCTTTTTTTTTTTTTTTTTTAACCAGGATCCAGATATGTTCTATCTTTGGGAATGAGAATGGGATGGTGTTTGTGTGACCTTTCCGAGTCAAGAGTTAAGGCCTCTAGGTTTATGTGTCCAGGTATTACTGTATACCAGCAGGCCACTCATTAAAGAAGCGATATGCTCAGCATCAACCAATTACCCAATCAAAGATATAGTCTGGAATGTTTTACTACTTCTTTTTTTAAAGACATGCCAACTGCATCAAAGTTAATTAATATAGTATAGTAAAATCATCAAGCAAAATTTTTCTTTTCTTTATTTAACTTTATATTACTGCTAAAATAATGCTCAAAAATCATCTTTCCTAGGTATCTCTTGGACAATTACATCTGATTGGGAGGAAAGGTCTAGATCAGGATTACTATGTGAGTCAACATCAAGATTCCATCATGTGGTGGGAAGGGTAAAGTGAGGGAGGATGATGGGCCAGTGAAAAGGAAAGAGGAGGGAAAGAGTTGCTGGGGAAAGCCCACTGCTATTATTTCCTTAGTCAGATTATTTCCTTAGTCAGATCAGCTTTCCAGCTTTTGAGGAAGAACAAAATTCACCAAAGAGAGCACTTTTTTAATCTGCCTTCATGCAAAAGGGAGTAGAGGCTTCGAAGGAGTAGTTGTGGCAGGGATGTTTCCATGTTCTGAATTTTGCCTCTTTCCACCCAAATACACTTATGGACTGGGGTAAAGTGAGGAGGATACCCCTACCTGCTGGCCTTGGACTTGCCTATTCCCCAAAGGCCTGCTGTGGGAAGTCTACCTGGGAGTTTCCTACAGAGGAATCTGTGGACCAGCCTCAGCCCCATCTGGCTAGATCAGAGGTCAAACAACTTTCAATGTAATTATAAGTACTATTAAGTATATTTATAAATTAATACAGCTTTCTTCAATCATTTTGCTTAACCTTACCTTATCCCAGTGAGGTTAGAAGATTAATCAACAATTTAGATTTAGTGGAGAAAAAGCAAATAAACTTGACTACACAGGCTCCTCCTCAGTTAGATACCAGAGCCCTGGGATGAGGTCTTGTCTAGATCCTGACCCTAGGACCCTGTAGATCTGGGGAAGTAACTAGGATTCTCTTAAAAAGAGGATTTTGCTGCTCTTATCATTTTATATAAGCTATGTGTTCATTGACATATACCCTAAATGGTCCCAAAAGCTAAGCAATAGATGAAGCTGCCAATCACCAGTTGCCCAGAGTTTCGGCTTTCTGAATCATCTGAATAGTTTCTGAGGAGGAAAGTTCAAGCTTAAAGTTTGATGCACATTTGTTACTCTATTTGCTCAGTCATTTTGAATGCAAGGGCCACACAGTACACATGCTTACTCAGCAGTGTCTACCACCCCCCACTGACTAGTACAGTGAAGTTGTCATAGTTCACACATGCACACTCTTCTTGGCTGCCAGGTTACATCAGTGTTGTGCAAACCATTCTCATTAATTAACAATCACTGAGAGGGGAGCAAAAAGGGGATGGATGTAATACAACAACAATAAAATTAAAAAAAAAAAAAAAAAAAAACCCGAATTTTTTCCAGGCAGACCTTATGTATATTCATTCTGCCACTTTTGGTCCAAATAGCATTTGGAATATTGCCTTGAAGAAAGTGGACATTTCATAGATATTTTTTGAATACATGTTAAATGAAATAGTTTTCTTTGAAAAGCCATTTTGTAAGATATGCTCATAACTATCAATAATACTGTTCCTTTTCTCTCCAGAAAGCACTATACTACTTTTTAAAGGCAGCAAAGGCTGGGAATGCAAATGCCATGGCATTTATAGGAAAGGTACTTCATCTTGATAAATAACTTTCATTTTTTAAAGATCTAATAAATGAATGGTATCAGTTGATTGAACCCAGTGAAGGGTACAGTGATACAAGCCATGAAAGCATCTGAGAGGGGTATTTGGCTACCAAATGAGGGTAGTGTTCCTGAGGTGATAGTTTTAAGAAAGCCTCAGAAAACAGCAGCTTTTATCTGGGACACCAAAAGCAACCTTGAAAGTATACCTGTCCCAGGGCTCCTTGTATGAATATAGTTCAGAGTCTCTCCCATGACCCCTCCCCCTAGCATGTAACAGATCAATGCTAGTTGTGCATGGAAGACTTGTACATTCTTCAATCCAATGAGATGCCTCCTTCCTTAACTTCAAGAAGGAGACACAGCTCCAAGCTGAGCAAAGTGCATCCTTGGGTTCCTATAGAGAGATATATTCTTTCTTCTTCAAAGATCATTCCTTCTGCCAAGTGCTGACTTTGACTCCCTGCAGCCAGTTTACATTTGTTATTAACTGTGCGGATAAGAGCCCTGCTTCCAAGTACAGTGAATTTAGATGCAAAGAAACATGTTAGAATACAAACAGGGCTCATGTTTTGGTCCTTAGGCAATGGCACTGCAGAATGTATGCAGTACACTATTTCTTTAGTTTTTTTCCTTTTTAAAAAATTGAAGTGCAATTCATTGACATAAATTAACCATTTAAAGGTGTATACTTTAGTGACATTTACTATATTCACAGTGTTGTGCAACCATCATCTTTATGTAGTTCTAAAACATTTTCATCTCACCCTCAAATTTCTTAGTTTTTTACATCCTCTTTTAATTTTTTTCTAGATGTATTTAGAAGGTAATGATGCAGCACCACAAAATAATGCTACTGCTTTCAAATACTTTTCCATGGCAGCCAATAAGGTACGTACTCAGCCCATTTCTGCAAACACATAAAAATACTTGGCTTCTACTTACATGCAGACTGGTGCTGAAAAGTTGACTCCAAAGCTTCATGCCTGGCTAATAGGCTTGGGAGGAGTTTTGCATCTGAGAGAAGGAGAATATTGTTAATTCTGAGGTTCAGGTGAGTGGGAGGCATGTCTTCTTGATAAATAGAAAACGCCAGCAACTTGTGCTGTCCTAGCAGGAAACTGGGCAGAAGCCAAGCCTTCCCCTCTCCCATGCAGTAGATGAGACCATCTAACTCAGAAAACAAGAATTAAAATACAGTAGATAAGAACAGAGGAAGGAAATCCCCAATCAATAAAACAGTAAGTTTAGGACAAAAATAACCAAGAAATGCCCAGTTTTCTTCTGCTTGACCTTGCCCAAAAGCAAGAAATCACTCTGGCCCAAGAAGCTTGTCAGAGAGGCAGGCAGGACAAGATGAGAACAAGGCTCCGGAGACATTTGATTTGAATGCCAGCCCTGCTACTTAATAGCTATGTGACTAAGGACAAGTTACTTAACCTTTTTGTGCCTCAATTACCTTGTTTATAAAATGGGAATATAAGATTTGCCTCATATTGTTGTCAAGATTTATTGAGTTGACATTTCTGTGCCTTTTATTGTAAAGAAGTTAAAGCACTGTCTGGCACATAGTAAGTACTATGTGTCAGTTATTATCATTTGGCAGTCAGGGGCCAGTTATGTAGCGTGAACTTCAAAGCACATCCAAGTCAAAATGGATTGGATATGTGAGGGACATATAGAAATGGTGTTATACAGGAGTTTTTGCCTGGTTCTTAGGTTCACTGAGGCTGGTATCTGTCAAATAGAACTCAGGAGACTACTCTAAATCCCTTCAGTATGTAAAGAGCTCATAATCACAACATTCATCAACCTAACATTGGTGAAATTTTCCTATCCCTGCACAATAAGAAACATTTTGTTTTATTATATCGTACTGCAACACTAGCAGTAAAGATGTGCTCACATCAGGGAGTATTATCAACTATTCTTTTTTTAAAAACCCACATGCTGCTTTAGGAGCTTATTTATAAATGACTAGCACTTTGGTGCTGCTGCTATTGTGGTATAAATTACTGAGAAGACTGGTACTCAACTCCTCTCCCTTGTAATTTATATGAAATTGTTGTTCAGAAAGATAGTTATCTGGTATACTATTAAATTAAGATGACAAGGAAGAGCCAAAATAGGAAGTAATATAATAGGAAGATCTCTTATAATCTGGCAAATAACACTGATTTGTCAGCCCAAAGGAATATCGCCAGGAAGTTGAGTGTGTACATTAACCCAGGTCCCAGGCTAGTTATGGTTGTGTAATCAGCAGTGATCTGAGTCATTGGTGTTCTAAATCTGATCTACCTTCCTTTACAAAGGAAATCTGACATTGTATTTGAGGTAAGTGCTCTGAATGGCATCAGGTGGACTTGGCCATGTATTCAGTTATTATCACCTGAACAATTTATGCAATTTCTCACTTGGGGTCACTACTAAAGTATAAGGTTTCTTTCTTCCACTCTTTGAAAACCCATACCCTTCTCTTACTAATTTTTTAATTGCTTTTTCAATTTGCTTTTGAGTCATACTGAAACCGGAAAAGCTGGTGTTCATGCAGTCTGTCATCTACCAGAACCAATAAGCAGAGACAGGGATTAAATCTTTATGGGCACTTTATTCAGATCGTTGGCAATCTGAGAAGACAGTGTGTTTGTATCCTAACAGACTGTCTTACATTCCATTATAAACGAGCCCTTTTTATAAGAAGAAATAAAGTTGTAGGTAAGAGGTTTGGAATTCAGAAAAGTATTAAGGAGACCAAAGCTGCAGCATTTTTTCTTTGTGTCCTGGTCAGAGTCTTCTTACCCTGGAGCCATGGTGGGTCATTCCTCTAGTTCCTAAAAGAATAGCTTTTTATATACATTATTACTAAGCTTATTGGCTGTTACCTGAAACTAAAAGTTTCCAATATTTGAGCCCCTCATCAATATCAGTACCAGATGCTAAGGTACAGACTTTATAACCTCTTTTGTCTTTTATTACTCAAAAACATGAATATTTATCCTATGATATTGAACCCACATTGAACTATATTCTTCTTGTTTTCTCTCTCACACTTCTTAACACTTCAGGTTCATCCCCATTTCCATTAGTTTGTCCTTCCTTCTCTCTTCCCAGATTCTCCCATTCTGAATCCTACTTATCCCCCAGAGCAGAATTTAATCCTCTCTACCTCCACAAAGCCACCCTTACCCTTCTTTGCCCATGTAATCTTTTCCTTTTTCTGAACTTGTCTTGCATTCATGCTATATACTGCTGGAACTTTACTGCTTCTACCTAAGCATATCTCCTCAACTAGAGAAGGGCTACAGTCTTGGTACATAGTAGGAGTTCATTAAATATTTGCCAAATAAATGATCAGCTCTTCCCTAAGTTCATGTCAATTACCCTAAGCAAAGACACTAAAGTGGAAGTTATATATGGGCTGGTTGATTACAAAGTGTTATGTTTGGCCCCCCTAAAGAGTTTTTAAAATTAGGGTAATTTTAAATTAAAATATGGATATTGCACTGCATGCAACTCAAGCCAAAGGCTTTTTCAGCAACTAAGCCTAATAGGCAGCCTGCAAGTGGAAGTAGGCAAAGGCAGATCTCAGTATGCCTTGGGCCTTTTGCTAACCTACCCCCAACTTGGTGCAGAAAGCAGTGTGGTACATAGCTGGGCTCCTGCAATGCAAACCCAGGCCCAGAAAGGGCAGCCGCAAACTGTGGATACCTTTATAGCTCCAAGCAGGTTGCTCAGGGCAGTTATAGGGAGTTTCTGACATTGATCTGTACTGAATTCCCTCTCAAGAAGTCCCCAAATCAACATATCCAGTAGCAGAATTCAGATAATATCAGAGAAAGACCCAATTAGCTCTACAAATGGCACATCCAATAGGAGATCTCAGCAGGCACTAGGCTCTCTGAGGATAACTGCACTTTGTGTAGTCTGCATCTGCACAACATCTCATAAACTGTTTGGGGTCAATCCTCACAGTCAGCCAGTCTGAAGGTATACCTCACACACAGAAGGGCAAACAGCAATCAAAACTCACCTACAAAAGGAGGGCTTAAATAACCCATACACAGTGTATTCTTGGGAGATTGTACCAGTGGGACCCGTAGGGTACCTAATATGTAGGCCACCCTGCAAAGACTGAAAGACATAGCAGATCTACCTAATAGAAAGAAACAAATACAGAGAGGCAGTCAAAATAGAGAGACAAAACACATGCCACAAATGAAGGAACATGAAACATCTTCAGAAAAAGAACTAAAGGAAATGGAGGCAAGCAATATGCCAGATAAAGTGTTCAAAACAATAGTTATACAGATGCTCAAGGAACTTAGGAAGAACTTCAATAGCACAAAAAAGTACATGTAAACCAAAAGAAAGAACCAGTCGAATAAAGAATACATGATCTGAAACGAATATCTTAGAACAACAATGTCAACTGTTTTTTTTAATCTCATGGCACTCATAAACTGATTAGTAAAATGCTGCAGCACATCAAAAAATATGTTATATATTTGTTGCCGATATAATGAAAAAATATATAATTTTGATTCATTCATACTGTATGGCTACTATTGTGTTGGCTGGTGTCATTTTTTAAATTGGACAGTCTAAGAGAAAAGAGGTCAGTGCCCTGATTAAATAGTCAGGTATTACAGGTTTTCAAATATTTTGAAGCACACCAATGAGCCATGGCACAATAGTTTAAAATTGCAACTGTAGAAGGTTAGATGAAGCAAAGGATAGCATCAGTAATTTGGGAGACATTGTAGCAGATAATACCCAATCAGAACAGCAAAATGAAAAAAAAAATTAAATAAGTGTACTTTAATGGACTTTTGGAACAACATAAAGCATAAGAACATCTGCATGCTAGGGGTACCAGTAGGAGAAGAGGGAGAGTTAGGGACTAAGAACCTATTTAAATAAAGAATGCTGAAAACTTCCCTAATCTGGTGAAGAACAAAGACACAAATCCAAAACTGCAGAGTCCCAAATGAGATGAACCCAAAGAGGCCCACACCAAGACTCATCATAATTAAAATGGAAAAGAGTAAGATAAAGAGAGAATCTTAAAAGCGGCAAGAGAAAGATAGTTACCTACAAGAGAGCTTTCATAAGAGTGCCATCTGATTTCTCAGGAGAAATATTTCAGGCCAGAAGGGATTGCTACAAAATATGCAAAGTGACAAAAACCAAGGACCAGCAACCAAAACTCTACTGAGCAAAACTACCATTTTAAATTAAACTAGAAATAAATAGCTTCCCATAAAACAAAAGCAAAAGTTTATTACCACTTAACCAATATTATAAACAAAATGTTAAAGGGACTTCCTTAAGAAGAAGAAAGAGAAAAAAAGAGGAAATAGTTATAAAGAATAAAATAGCAATAAATATGTACTATCAATAATCACTTTACATGTAAATGCCTAAATACTCCAACCAAAAGACATAGGGTAACAGAATGGATAAGGAAACAAGAACCATATATATGCTGTCTACAAAAGACCCAATTCAGAATGAAAGACACATACAGACTGATAATAAAAAGTGGAGAAGGGTATTTCAAAATGGAAATGAAAAGGAAAGTTAGGGTAGCAATACTTATATCAGACAAAATAGGCTTTAAAACAAATTCTATAATAAGAGACAAAGAAAGACACAACATAACAATAAAGGAAACAATTCAACAAGGGGATATAACTCTTATTAACATCTATATGCCTAATTTAGGAGCACTTAAGTATATAAAGCAAATCTTAGTGGTTATAAAGGAAGAAGTTCACAGTTATACAGTCATAGTAGGGGTTTTTAACACCCCATTGACATCAATGGATAGATCTTCCAGACAATCAACCAGAAAATGGTGGCTTTAAATGACACGCTAGGCCAGATGGGTGTAATTGACATTTTCAGGGCATTTCACTCCAAAGCAGCAAAATATACATTATTTTAAACTTCAGAACATTTTCTAGGCTAGACCACTTGTTTAGGACACAAAATAAGCTTTTATAAATTTAAGAAGATTAAATTATATCAAGAATCTTCTCTGACCACAATGGTATGAAACTAGAAATCAATTATAGGAAATAACCTGAAAAAAATGCACAGACACATGGAGGCTAAATAATGTTACTAAACAATGAAAGGGTTAACAAGGAAATCAAGGGAAAAAATCAAAATACCTTGAGATGAATCAAAATGGGAACCCAACAACTCAAAATCTATGGGACACAGTGAAAGCAGCAATAAGAGAGAAATTCAGAGCAAAACAGGTTTTATCTCAAGAAACAATCAAAACTTATAGAACTAGAAAAAAACAAAATCAAAGCCCAAAGTGAGTAGAAGAATGGGAATATAAAGATGACAGCAGAAATTAATGAAACAAATTCTAAAAATGACAATACAAAAGATCAATGAAATCAAGATCTGTTTCTGTGAAAAGATTAATAAATCGATAAACCTTTAACCAAAGTCATCAAGAAAAAAATAAAAAGAAGAAGGCCCATATGAGTCAAATCAAAAATAAAAGAGGGCGGCCCTGGCTGGTGGCCCAGTGGATAGGCCCGGGCCTATGAACCCAAAGGTCTCTGGTTCGATTCCTAGTCAGGGCATATAACCAGGTTGCAAGCCAGGTCTGCAGCCAGGTCTCTAGCCAGGTCTGCAAGTGGAGGCAGGTGAAAGGCAACCATACATTGATGCTTCTCTCTCTCTCAGCCTGTCTCCCTTCCCCTCCTTTAAAAATAATAAATAAAATAACAAAATAAAAGAGGAGCCCTGGCTGGGTGCCTCAGTTTGTTGTAACATTTTCCTATACACCAAAAGGTTGGGGATTTGACCCAAATGCACAGTAGTAAATAGAAAGAAAAAGTAATGCCCTGACCAGTGTAGCTCACAAAGAGAAAAAACACTAATTCCCAGTCTGGGTACGCACCAAGGTTGTGGGTTTGATCCCTAGTTGTAATACAAGAGGCAACCAATCAATGTTTCTTTCTTGCTTTCTCCCTTCCTCCCTCTCTAAAATCAATAAACATATCCTTGGGTGAGGACTAATTAAAAAAAAAATTTTTAGTGGAAGAGAAGTAACAAGTGATACCACAGAAATACAAAGGATTATATGAAAACATTATGAGCAACTATATGCCAACAAATTGAACAATCTGGAAAAAATGGATAAATTCTAGAAGCATACAATTTCCTAAAACACAATCAAGAAGAAACATAAAATCTGAACAGACTAATTACAGCTAATGAATTGAAGTAGTAATCAAAAAAGTCTAAAAAAAAAAAAAAAAAAACAGAAAAAACTTCTGGACCAGATGGCTTCACAGGTGAACTTTACTATATATTTTTAAAAAAAAAAGATACCTATCCTTGTCAAATTATTTCAAAAAATTCAAGACGAAAGAAGACTCTCAAGCTCATTTTGCAAGCCAGAATTATTCTAGTTGCAAAAACAGGTAAAGACATTACAAAGAAAAAAATCACAGGTCAATGTTCCTGATGAACATGGATGCAATAATCCTGAACAAAATAGTAGTAAGTTGAATCCAGAAATACATTTAAAAGGTTATATGCAATGATCAAATGGGATTAGTCCTGGAAAGTAAGGTTGGTACAATATTCCCAAATCAATTAAAGTGATACACCACATTAAAAAATACATATAATTATAAATCTGTCAAATGCTTTTTCTATATCTACTGATCAATAGATTTAGAAAAAGCATTTGACAAAATCCAATACCATTTTATGATTAAAAAAATATCTCAGCAAAGTGTAAATAAAGGGAACATATCTTAATATAGAGGCCATATACGACAAACCCAGAGCTAACATCATACTCAATGGAGAAAAACTAAATGTTTTCCTTAATATCAGGAACAAGAAATTGATGTCCACTTTCACTATCTTATTCAACATAGTACTGGAAGTCCTAGCAATAGGACAAGAAAAAGAAATAAAAGGAATTCAAATCAGAAAGGAAGAAGTAAAATGTCAGTATTTATAGTGATATTATGCTGTACAGGGTGCATGCGATTCCACTTTGAAATCTTGAGCACACTTTCATTAACTTTTCTTTACCCATGGACATCAGAATGATTTCAATCTTAGCTTTAACAGCCTCTCAATTGGAATGAAGTTGTTTATTAACTTCTCTCTCACAAATGCTGCATACATAATAGTCTGAAGGATTTGCATCTGATGAACTAGGCAGCCAGATTTCCCTTGACCAGAATTCAGGAACATCGACACTGAGACACTCTTGCATCTTTTTGGTGTTATGTGCTGGTGCACATATCTTGTTGGAAAATAGAAACGATGTTCATTTGCAATTTGCTTCATCCACGGGACAACTGCTTTTCTCAAAATGTAAGGTAAACATCTTGGATCTTCATTGATGATCTCCTAGATTCTGTGCACAATATCTGGACTTGTCAAATCCTTGTGTACCTTATGCATTTTCCTTGTTGGTGTGGCAACATCAGGATCAGCATCATACACCTTCTTCACATCGTCAACTGTACGTAAAGGGATGTTATTGAAGTCTGCAATTTCCTTAGCAGTTGGTCCTGCACGCAGTTTAGAAATTATAGTTGCTCTAACATCATATTCCTTCAACATGACAGTTGTGCTCAGAATTTAATACTTTGTATCTAATGAAACAATGATGTTAAATCATAACCTTAGAAATATATTTTTTCAAAATTAATAAGAAGCACATGAAATAAGGAGATGCAAAGTTATTGCCAATTGATCATGTGCAACCTGTATGTTGAAAACACTAAAGCTTACACACACACACACACACACACACACACACACACACTACTACTAAAACTGACCAATGAATTCAGTAAAGTAGCAAGATACAAAATAAATATTCAGAAATTGGTTGCATTTTTATACTACATTAATTATTGAAGAGGGAAACTAAAAATTTCCCATTTACAATTGCATCAAAAATATCTTGAAATAAATTTAACAATGGAGATAATATATTTGTACTCAAAAAATCATGACAGTAAAGAAAGAAATTGAAGAAGATAAAAATGGAAGCATTTATTGTGCTCAAGGATAGAAAGCATTAATATCATGAAAATATCCATACTACCCAAAGCAATCTACAAATTCAATGCAATTCCCATCAAAATAAAAATGGTATTTTTTAAAACAGAAATGGAAGAAATATTCTAAAAACTTATGTGGAACTACAAAAACCCTGAGTAACCACAGCGATCCTGAGAAAGAACAAAGTTGGAGGTGTCATTCTATCTGATATCAAACTATACTTTAAGGCCATAGTAATCAGAATAGCATGTACTGTCATAAAAACGAACATATAGCTAAATGCAAAAAAAAGAGAGCTCAGCAATAAACCCATGTCCATATGGTCAATTAATACATTTAAAAAATAGGCAAGAACATACAATGGAGTAAAAACAGTTGATTCAGTAAATGGTGTTGGGAAAATTGGACAGATGCATTTTAAAAAATGGTACTAGACAACCTTGTTACACCATATACAAGAATAATCTCAAAAAGAATTGAAGACTCTAATGTAATACTTAAAACTATAAAACTTCTAGAAGAACTCAAAGGCAGCAAAATCTCTGACACTTCTCTTAGCAACATTTTTCCTGATATATCTCTTTGGGTCAGGAAAACAAAAGCAAAAGTAAACAAATGAAAATAACTCAAACTAAAAGCTTTTGCAAAAATATAACCTACTGAATAGAAGATATTTGCTAATGATACATCCAATAAAGGGTTACTATCCAAAATTTATAAAGAACTCATAAAACTCAACCCCGCCCTGGCTGGTTGGATAGGCACCAGCCTGAGAACCCAAAGGTCACAGTTTCAATTCCCAGCCAGGGCACATAACCAGGTTGCAAGCCACGTCTCCAGCCAGGTCTGTAGTTGGAGGCAGGGGAAAGGCAACCACACACTGATACTCCTCTCTCTCTCTGTTTCTCTCCCTTCCTGTCTCTCTAAAATTAATTAATTAATTAAAAACAAAAAATCTCAACACCAAAAAACCCCCCAAACAATCCAATTTAAAAAATAGGCAGAGAAGCAGAATAGACACTTTCCCAAAGAGGACATATAGATGACCAATAGACATATGAAAGGATGCTCAACATCACTACTCATAAGAGAAATGCAAGTTAAAATTATAATGAGATATCACTTCAGACCTGTCAGAATGGCTATTATCAATAAATCAACAAGTGTTGATGAGAATGTGGAGAAAAGGAACCCTTAAACCCTTATGCACTGTTGGTGGGAATGCAGATTGGTGCAACCAGTATAAAAAACAGTATGGAGATTCCTCAAAAAATTAAAGTGGCACTACCTTATGACCTAGCAATTCCATTTCTGGATAAAATCTGCAAAGAAACCCAAAACACTAATTCAAAAAAACATGCACCCCTATGTTCATTGTAGCAGTTATTTACAATAGCCAAGATATGTAAGTAATCCAAATGCATATCAATAAGCCAGTGGATAAAATAGTAGCAGTACTTATATACAATGGAATATTACTCAGCAATATTCACAAAAATGAATGAAATCCTACCATTTTTGACAGCACAGATGGGCCTAGAGGGTATTCTGCTAAATGAAATAAGTTAATCAGACAAAGACAGATACCATATGACATAATATATGCAAAATGTAAGGAACAGTATAAATGAACAAACAAGCCCTGGCTGATGGCATAGTGGATAAGGTGCCAGCCTGCAAACCCAAAAGTCGCTGGTTCCATTCCCAGCCAAGGCACATAACCAGGTTGCAAGCCAGGTCTCCAGCCAGGCCTGTAGCTGGAGGCAGGGGAAATGCAACCATACATTGGTGTTTCTCTGTCTCTGCCTCTCTCTCTTGCCCTCTCCCTGGAAATAATAAATAATTTTTAAAAAATGAACAAACAAAAACAGGCTCATAAATAAAAAGAACAGACTAATGGTTGCGGAGTGGAGCGGGGAGGGGACTGGGTGAAAAAGGAAAGTAATTAAGAAGTATAGATCTGTAGTTACAAAATAGTCATGGGAATGTAAATTACAGCATAGGAAATATAGTCTATAAAATTGCCATAACCACATATGGTGCCAGGTGGGAAATAATAGGGGAAACACTCTGTAAAATCTATGACTGTCTAACCACTATGCTAAACAGCTGAAACTAATCAATAATACTGACTATAAACTGTACTTGAAAAAAAATTTTTAATTTTTAAAAAATTTAAAAACATAAAAAGTTGAAAACCAAAAAATCTCAGATAACTTTGAAAGTGAAATTTCTCATAATCTCATAATGGTTAATAGTTCAATTTATATTTTCCCAGAATTTTCCAATTCAATATATACTTATTTGTTAAAAGTAATTGCCTAGAGCAGATAGCTGAGGACCTGCTGCTAGCTTTAGACAGAGTAGGTATTCTCTGGCTTGCCTCAGTCTCCAACCAGTCCGGAAACTGGGTTAATCCCCTTCTTATATTACCTGCATGGTTAGGGACTCTCTTAGAGAAGAAAAACTAATTTGTCCCCACTATTCTCACCTTTCTACTTCTTCCCTTTTCCACTTCCCCCCTCTCTTTTTCCTTCCCTTCTTTTTTCTCAACCCCTAAATGAAGGTAATTAGAGGACAGACTCAGTAGACTTGATCACAATCATCACACCAGGCCTTACTATACCCAGACCAGACTATCCCAAAACTCCAAGGACCACAAGTAGATGTTGTCAGGGGAGAAGGAAGGAAGGACATGGACTAAATGTGGGAACTGACTGTGGGAAACGAGATGGGTGGGTGGGGCAGGGAGAGCAAGGCAGGGGAAATGGGACAACTGTAATACAACAATAAATTAATTTTAAAAAACACTACAGCCCTGGCTGGTGGCTCAGGGGATTGGCACTGTCCTGTGAACGCAAAGGTCGATGGTTTGATTCCCGTCAGGGTACATAACCAGATTGCAAGCCAGGTCTGTAGCTGGAGGTACGTGAAAGGCAACCATACATTGATGTTTCTCTCCCTCTCTGCCTCCCTCCCTGATGTTCTCTCTGAAAATAATAAATAAAATCTTAAATAAATAAATAAATAATACTACAGATCAATTTGAAGAAAGTCCTTACCTTTACTATGTTTAATTTCTTAATGCATTCTTTGATTTCTTCATCATTTTGTAGTTTTCAGCATACAAATTCTGTATATATTTAGTTAAATTTATACCTGAGGATTTCATTTTTCTTAGGTGTGTTTGTAAATGGTGGTATCTTTTTAATTTTGTTTTCCACATGAATATTGGTACTATTGTTAAAAGAAAAGAAAAGAAAGAACAGACATGGACCACCTGCTTTAAATACAGGTGCACTACCCTTAAAAATCCTTGCAATAGCTGGCCCTTTGATATTAACAGGCCCAAATCTTGAGTCTTAAATTAGTCTCTGAACTGTGCCTTCTCTAGTTATGTGCTATACCTGTATCACGGAAGGGTGCTGTGGCTCCATCCACAACAATTACCTTTAGGTAGTAACAAAAAAATCTGAAGAATTTTCAGATTTAATAAAACTAAAGTTCCTGAGGAAATACTATAAACCAATGAAACAAACCTATAGATCTTCTGAATGAAAGCCAACTGGCCAAATGTGACTCCTTACTAAGTCACTACAGGATAAAATGCGCAATTGAAGATAGAAAGGAGAAATGATGCCCTGACTGGTGTAGCTAAGTTAGTTGGGCATCATCCTATAAAGCGAAAGATCACCAATGGATTCCAGGTCAGGTTACATGCCTGGGTTGTGGGCCGGGTCCCTGGTCAGGCTGTGTGCAAGTGGCAACCAATGGATGTTTCTCTCTCTGATGTTTCTCTCCCTCCCTTCCCCACTCTCTAAGAATAAGTAAATAAATATATATTTTTTTTTAATTTTCCAGTGGGGAAATTACTTTCAAGGTTTACTTTCTTCAAGGATTAATATGCTAAGTAGCAATACCATATATTTGAACATAAGCTAAATACTCCATTCCCTAGATTATTCAGAATACGAATGAGAAAAAGAAATTGCAATTAATCATCAAATGGAAAAGAAAACATTGGTAATGTTATAGAGACAAATTTTAATAAAGAAACATATACCACCCTGGCTGGTGTGACTCAGTGGATTGGCACAGGCCTTCGGCGAACTCAAAGGTCACTGGTTGGATTCCCCAGTCAGGGCACATAACTAGGTTGCAAGCCAGGTCTCCAGCCAGGTCCTTAGCTGGAGTCAGGTGAAAGGCAGCTATACATTGACACTTCTCTCCCTTTCTTGCTCCCTTCCTGCCCTTCTCTTTGAAAATAATAAATGAAAAATCTTTTAAGAAAAGAAAGAAAGAAACATATACCATCAATGTTTGACTATCCATAATGACTCATTGAAATGTACACTCTATAAAATGTTTTTATGCATTTGTGGTAATCTCCTTTGACCAAAGCAGTCTGGATGGACTCCTCCCTTCTGGAAAACTCCTATATATCCTTCAAAACCCAGGTCAAATGTAACTATTTCTGACAACTCAATCCCCTCAGACCCTAGCCTCATCTAGGCAGTTGAGTGTCCCTCTCCTAGATGCCCACAACACATTTGGTTTGTTTCTACTACAGGATTTGCCACATTTGACATGATCACTTTAAGAGGTGCTACCTAGTGAGTCAATCCACTAATTTGTGAACCTTCTAAAGCAAGGATTATGGTTTGTTCATCTTCTAACTTTTACCTCCTTCCTTTGCCCCATGCCTTTTATGGACCATAAGCTGAATGAAAGAATGGAGGAAGGAATTTACTTGCACTTACCTTTTCTTTTGTTCAGTAAGAAGGAGTTATGAAGGTGTGAAAGGAGAAACTGGAGAGGGTCAGAATAACTTGTCAACTGCCTGATTAAACTGCCTTGATCTATCACCTATTGGGTGAAGTAGTTTGAATGATTTTTCAGTAATTGTCCTTACCATGAATTCTTCTGCAACTTTACTTGAATTTTAAAAACTGTTCTAGGGCAATGCAATTGGTCTTCATGGGCTTGGTCTTCTTTACTTTTATGGAAAAGGAGTTCCTGTGGTAAGTTAAATAATTTCATTATCTTTTCAACTTGCTTTTAACATTTGTAGAGGAAATCATGGTCATAGATTAATTCAAAGAAATTAGTCCCTATAAGCTGGTTTGCCAAATTCTCATATCTGATAATAGAGAATAAAATAACCTTGTGAAATGTTTGGCAAAGAAACACAGAACAATCTTGTGACAAGAATGGCAAACCTAATCAATAATAACTTAATGTAATGGTAACCTTAGAAATCATCTAACTCTGAGGATTTAAAAAAATTTAATATTAGTATTGTTGTATTACATCCAGTCCCTTTTTACTCCCCTCTGTCCCCTTCCCCACCTGCCCACTCCCCTGCAAATTCAATCCCACTTGTTGTCCATGTCCATGGTTCTTCCATACTGGTTCCTTGACTAAATTGCTCCCCTTCTTAGCCTCCTCCTTTCCCCTCCCCCGTCCCCCTTGCCCACTAAAGGACTATTCATTGCATTCATGTATCTGGTTCTGTTTTGCTTGTTTGTTTGTTTTGTTCATTGTTGTCCTGAAATAGCTGAGATCATATGGTATTTGTCTTTCACTGACTGGCTTATTTCACTAAGCATAATACTTTCTAGTTCCATCCATGTTGTTGCAAAGGTTAGGAGTTCCTTCTTTCTTTCTGCTGTGTAATATTCCATTGTGTAAATGTACCAAAATTTTTGATCCGATCATCTGCTGATGGACACTTAGGCTGTTTTCAGCACTTGGCTATTGTAAATAGTGCTGCTATGAACATAGGGGTACATAGGGTCTTATGAATTGGTGTTTCAGGATTCTTTAGAGATAGTCCTAGTAGTGGAAGAGCTGGATCAAAAGGCAGTTCCATTTTTAGTTTTTTTAAGGAAACTCCACACTGTTTTCCATAGTGGCTACACCAGCCTGCATTCCCATCAGCCAGTGCACCAGGGCTCACTTTTCCCTACATCCTCACCAACACTTATTATTTGTTGATTTGTTGATGATTGCCATTCTGACAGAAGTGAGGTAGTATCTTATTATGGTTTTAATTTGCATCTCCCTGATGGGTAGTGATGTTGAGCATTCTTTCATATGCCTCTGGGCCCTTTGTATGTCTTCCTCAGAAAGTTGTTTGTTGAGGTCCTTTGCCCATTTTTTAATTGGGCTGTCTGTCTCCCTGGTGTTGAGTCACATAAGTTCTTTATATATTTTGGTGATCAAACCCTTATCTGAGGTATCATTGGCAAATATGTTTTCCCATACAATTGGTTCCCTTTTAATTTTGCTGGTGTCTTCTTTAGCTGAACAGAACTTTTTCAATTTGATATAGTCCCATTTGTTTATTTGTTCTTTGATTTCCTTTGCCCTTGTTGAAGTATCAGTAAACAAATTTCTGCATAGGATATCTAAAATTTTACTGCCTATATTTTTCTTTGGGATCTTTATGGTGGCACTGCTTATTTTTAAGTCCTTTATCCATCTTGAGTTTATTCTGGTGTATGGTGTAAGTTCTTGGTCTAGTTTTATTTTTTTGCATGTTGCTGTCCAGTTCTCCCAATACCACTTGTTGAAGAGACTGTTTTTTACTGCATTTTATGTTCCTTCTTCGTGTGTTGAATATTAATTGACCATAGAGATCCAAGTTTATTTCTGCACTCTGTAATCTGTTCCATTGATCTATATGTCTATTCTTATGCCAGTACCAAACTGTTTTGATTACAGTAGCCTTGTTGTATAGTTTAATGTCCAGTATTGTGATTCCTCCTACCTTGTTCTTCTTTCTCAAGATTGCTATGGCCATTTGTGAATGTTTTTTGGCTCCATATAAATTTTTAAAGTATTTCTTCTATCTATGAAGTATGTCATTGGTATTTTAATTGTGATTGCATTGACTCTACAGATTGCTTTGGGTAGTATGGACATTTTAATGATGTTAATTCTTCCCATCCATGAACATAGTATATGCTTCCATTTATTTGTATTTTCCTTCATTTCTTTCTCAGTGTTCTGTAGTATTTTGAATACAGGTCTCTTACCTCCTTGGTTAAGTTTATGTCTTAAGTACTTTATTTTTCTTGTTGCTATGGTAAATGGGATTTGTTTTCTAGCTTCTAATGTTTCATTAATTGGTATACAAAACTGCTTTTGATTTCTGGGTATTGACTTTATATCCAGCTATTTTGCTAAATTTGCTTATTAGGTTGAGTAAGTTTTCAGTGGAGCCCATCGGGTTTTGTATGTGCACTATCATAACATCTGCAAATAAGGACAGTTGGACTTCCTCCTTTCCAATCTGGATGCCTTTGATTCCTTTTTCTTCTGTGATAGCTATGACTAGAACATCCAAAATGACGTTGAACAGAAGTGGAAAAAGTGAACAGCCTTGCCTTGTTCCTGATCTTAGGGGGATAGCTTTTAGTTTTTGCCCACTGAGTATGATGTTGGCTTCAGGTTTCTCATACATGGCCTATATTATATTGAGGTATGCTCCCTCCATTCCCATTTTGCTGAATGTTTTTATCATAAATGGTTGCTGAACTTTATCAAATGCTTTTTCAGCATCTATTGATACGATCATATGGTTTTTGTCTTTCATTTTTTTGATGTGGTATATTACATTTATTGATTTGCAAATGTTGTACCATCCTTGCATCTCTGGGATGAAACCCACTTGATCATGGTGCATGATCTTTTTAATGTATCGCTGGATCTATTTGCCAATATTTTGTTGAGAATCTTAACATCCATGTTCATCAGAGATATCGGCCTATAGTTTTCTTTCTTAGTTGTGTCTTGACCTGGTTTTGGGATTAGAATAACATTGGCCTCATAGAAAGAGTTTGGGAGTCTTCCCTCTTCTTGGGTTTTTTGGAATAGGTTGAGAGGGATAGGAATTAGTTCTTCTCTAAATGTAAGTTAGAATTCACCTGTGTAGCTTTCTGGTCTGGGGTTCTTGTGCTTTGGGAGATTTTTGATTACTTCTTCAATTTTACTAGTTGTTATTTATCTATTCAGGATTTCTGCTTCTTCTAGACTCAGTTTTGGTAGATCATACATTTCCAGAAATTCATTCATTTCACCCAGGTTGTCATATTTCTTGTCATATAGTTGGTTGTAGTAATTTCTTACAATCCTTTGTATTTCTGAAGTATCAGTTGTGATTTCTTCTCTGTCATTTCTGATTCTATTTATTTGGGTCCTCTCTCTCTCTTTTTATTGATGAGTCTGGCTCAAGGCCTGTCAATTTTGTTTATTTTTTCAAAGAACCAGCTCTTGGACTTGTTGATTCTTCGAATTGTAGTTTGAGTCTCTAAATTATTTAGTTCTGCTCTGATCTTGATGATTTCCTTTCTTTTACTTGCTCTGGGATTTGTTTGTTTTTGTTCCTCTGGTTATTGCAGCTTTATGGTTAGGATGCTTGTATAAGCTTCTTCTGACCTTTCTAGATAAGCCTATATTGCTATGAATTTCCCTCTGAGGACTGCCATTGCTGTATCCCATAGGTTTTAGGCTGTTGTGTATTCCTTGTCATTTGTTTCCAGAAACTTTTTGATTTCATCTTTGATCTCATTATTAACCCATTCATTACTTAAAAGCATGTTATTCAGTCTCCATGAGTAAGAGTGTTTTTGGCTTTTTCCCTTGAGGTTGGTTTCTAGTTTCAATCCATTGTGACCTGAGAAGATGCTTGGTATGATTTCAATTTTCCTGTATTTGTGGAGGCTTGTCTTGTGACCTACCATGTGGTCCATGTTTGAGAATGTTCCATGTGCATTTGAAAATAATGTGTATTTTGCTTTTTTGTGGTGAATGGTTCTATATATATCAGTTAGGTTCATTTCTTCTAGAGTGTTATTCAATGCCACAATATCCTTGGTGTTTTTTTGTTTGTTTGTTTGGAAGCTCTGTCCATTGTTGATAGTGGGGTATTAAAATCCCCTACTATTAGTGTGTTGCTATCTATATCCTTCTTGAAGTCCTCCAAGATTTTCCTTATATATTTGGGAGCTCCTGTGTTGGGTGCATATATGTTTACCAGAGTTATATCTTCTTGATGGATTGTTCCCTTCAGTATTATGAAATGTCCTTCTTTATCTCTTTTTTATGGCCTTCATCATAAAATCTACTTTGTCTGAAATAAGTATTGCTACTCCAGCCTTTTTTCATGTCCATTTGCTTGATATATATTTTTTCATCCTTTCACTTTCCATCTGTGTCGATCTTTTGTTCTGAGGTGGGTCTCTTGAAGACAGCATATATGTGGGTCATGTTTTCTTATCCATCCAGCTACCCTATGTCTTTTGATTGGTGCATTTAATTTGTTTACATTTAAGGTTATTATTCATTGATACTTATGTATTGCCATTTTCCCACTTTGTACCTATTTCTTTCTGTCTATCTCTGTTTCTTCATTTTTGTAAAGCAGACCCTTTAGCATGTCTTGCAGTGCTGGTTTGGTAGAAATGTATTCATTTAGTCTTCTTTTGTCTGGGAAACTCCTTATTTCTCCTTCCATTTTGAATGAGAGCCTTGCTGGGTAGAGTATTCTTGGTTGCAGTCATTTGTTTCCCATTACTTGGAATATATTTTGCCATTCCCTTCTGTCTTGCATTGTTTCTGTTGAATAATCATTTGATTACCTTATCAGAGCCCCCTTATATGTTATTTGCTGTTTTTCTCTTGATGCTTTTAGGATTCTGTCTTTATCTTTGAAGTTTGCCATTTTAATTATAATGTGTCTTGGAGTGGGTCTGTTTAGATTCATCCTCATTGGGACCTTCTGCATTTCTGGAACTTGAGTAACATTTTCACTCATCATGTTAGGGAAGTTTTCTCTCATTACTTTTTTGAACAGGTTTTCTATTCCTTGTTTCTCATCTCCTTCTGGTATCCTTATGATATAGATATTATTGCATTTCATGTTGTCCTGCAGCTCTCTTAAAACTTCTCCATTCTTGTTCTGCATTTTTTCATTCTGTTGCACTGTCTTGGAATATTTTTCTATGTTATCCTCCAGTTCACTGATCCCATCCTCTGCTTCCTCTAGCCTGTTGTTGATTGCCTCTACTCTATTCTTCAGTTCAGAAATTGTACTCTTCATTTCCTCCTGGCTCTTACTGATAGTTTCTATGTCCTTTTTAATGCTTGTGTAGTTCTCAGTAAGTTCCTTGTAGATTCCCTGGAGTTTTTCATAGTTTCTCTGGAGTTGTTTGTAGTTTTCTTTGAGCTGGCTGAGCTCATTGAGCTTCTCTATCATCATTATTTTAAATTCCATATCTGAAAGTTTGCTTGCCTGTTTCATTTAGTGATCTTTCTGGGGATTCCTCCTTTTCTTTTGGTGATGGGCTGTTTCTTTTCCTCCCCATTTTTAGGTTTTATTGTAATCTAATCAGACTGCTGGAAGGAATGATTTAGTTGTAATCCTATTGGTCTTTGATCCACCACCAGGCTCAGATGCAGCTTGGGGTGACAGACTGATTCAGTTGTAAATCAATATATCAGCTACCAAACTCAGGCCCTGCTAGGCTAGACAGAGAGGTTCAATTGTAATCCAATGGATCAGCCATTAGCTCAGGTGCAGCCGGATGGGACAGATTCAGGTGTAAATCAATGAACCTGTGATCAGCCACCAGGCTCAGGCACCACTGGGCTAGGCAGCAAGATCTGATTGTAATCCAATGAATCTGTGATCAGCCACCAGGCCCAGAGGCCATGGGGCGGGGCAAACCAACTCAGTTGTGAATCAATGAATCCATGATCAGCCACCAGGCTCAGTTGCCACTGTGTGGGGCTAACTGTCTGACCTAGCTGTAAGTCAGAGAGTTTGTAATCAACCTCCAGGCCCAGGCTCTACTGAGCAAGAAGGACTGACTCACCTGAAAAGCAATTAATCTAGGACCAGCCACCAGGCTTGCATGGCTCTGTGCGGGACTGAGTGACTGACCCAGCTATAAGTCAGAGAGTTTATAATCAGCCACCAGGCCCAGTTGCTGCTGGGCGAGAAATACCTTCTCAGGAGCCAACTATTGTATCTATGCTCAGGCAGGGCAGGAGAGATTTATTTAGATGTAAATCAAAGAATTGTGATCAGGGGCGAGGCTCAGGCGCCTCTGGGTGGAGCAGATTGCTTCCAGTGGGTGGAGCTATGAGGACTCTCCTAAGGAAGCTGCTTGGCGCAGCCGCAGTGTGGGTGATGGGTCAGCACCGGGATCCCTACAGCCACCTCCCCACTTCTGTCTTCCAAGCCACTGCTGAAAACTCCCCACATGTCTCCTCACTGCCCTCCCTCTGCTGGAGCCCAGGGTAGGTGGGTGCCAATGTATTTTCATTGTAGTCACTTAGTAGGTCTCTGTTTCCAGTGCTCTCCTAGGCTAGTAAACTTCACAGCTTTATGCCCTTCTCAGCTTTATGCTGATCTCCTCTCCACCACATTGCTGGAGGCTGGGACACCCAGCTGGGGGCCCAGAACCCACCATTCTCAGGTGGAGCTTCCGGCTCTGTCCTTAGGCTGCTGGCTCTGGTGGGGGCCCAGCCAGCCTTCTTGTGTTTCCATGATTTCTACCAGTCACATTGTGATGAAGCGTCCTCTTCTGTTCTGTCCATGGTTATAGGACTTCTTTCCAGCTGGTGTTCTGTTGGTAATTCCAGCTGACTTTTTCTCCAAAAAAGTAATTCCAGATGCAACCTGGGAGGAGATTAGTGCAGTTCCACTTACTCCTGCACCATCTTGCCGGAACCAGTCTGAGGATTTTTTTTGATAGAGATATTTATCTTCTTAGTGTAACCGCTGTCCTTAAACGACCCTCCCCAATACCTAACAAAACTTACTATCAGTGTAGGAAAAGACATAATTTACATTCAAATGAGATAACTAATTACTAACATAATCGAATGATAAAATAAAGTGTATAATACTTCTGGTACTATTTTAATTAGTGAAAATCACATAGGGCAGGATCTATACTCTTTAAGAAGAAATAGAAGTTAAGTGTTACCATGGAGTTATATGTAAACTTCTGAGTAATATAGTGTAATTATATTGCAGAATTATGCTGAAGCACTTAAATACTTTCAAAAAGCTGCGGAGAAAGGATGGCCCAATGCACAATTTCAATTAGGCTTCATGTACTACTGTGAGTGCTATGAATATTATTATTGAATCTGGTCCCTTTTTAACAAAAATCAAAGGATTAGTGTATGTGGTTTAGCTAGAACATTCAGACAGCAATTTGGAAAAAAAAAAAAAACTTTAAAAAGACAAGGAAAGGACACCAGTTGGGAGAGGAGGCGAGGCAGTAGAGAGTCAGTAAGTGCACTTCTGAAAAGGTTAAGTTTGAGGTGCCTTGTGATATCCAATACACATAACTCAGAAGCAAGTTATGAAACTCACAAGAAATTTCAAACCTGTAGGTGTTTGTTAAGAATAGCTGAGGTTTCCAAGGGAAAGGGGCATGTGAAAGGGAGAAGCAGAAGGCCATAGTTAGAAATCTGGTGATCCTTGGGGTCATATTATAAAGATGGGCAAAAAAGAGTGACCACAAGAAGACTGAAAAGGCATGGTCAGAGGAGTAGGAGGCAAATGGTATTAAGAAACCCAAATATAGAACTTTCAAGAAAGAGTAAATTAGTGAGAACCCCTGGTTTCCAATTTTTAAAGGAAGGGAGGAAGGAAGGGAGGGAGGGAGGGAGGGAAGCAGGGAGGGAGGAAGACTTGAGTATCCGTGGGACTTATCAATATTGAGGATGTTAGTGAGGTCATTGGACTGGTTGGTGTAGAAGCCAGATACAGTGGGTTGAGATGTGAGTGAAAACTGAGGAAGTAGGTGGTAAAAATTACTCTTGGAAGTGCTGCACATTTAAATGGAAGGAGAGAGATGTAATGGCAGCATGAGTGGGACCAAGAGGGAGTTGTTTTTAAGATGGTGAGAGATGTGAGTATAATTTTTTAAAGAGGAAAGAAAGACCATCAATGGAGGTGGTTAACGAACCTGGGAGAGATGAGGTAATTGATGAAAAGAGGTTCTGGAAAAAGTTGGATGGCTTTAGGATTGTAACCTTCACAGAGAGAAAGGATTTTTCTTCCTCAGAGATGAAGGCAGGGAGGAAAGGATGATGCATATATTTATCTGGGAGACAAGGGAAAGAGGCAAGCAAGAATTTCCTCAGTGAGCTAGAAGTTACAAAGTTGTCTTCCAAGAGCAATGGTAGAGTGATTGGGGTAAGAGCTCTCAGAAAGATATGAAGATGTGTAATAATCTCTGTGGGGACTGAGAGAGGGCATGATCAAGACAAATGCCAGGAGATCTGAAAAAAACTTGAGTATCCAAACTAAGTCCTTCCTGTCAGAGGCTGGGCCAGCATAACAGTAAACTACATCATCAAGGAGGTCAGATCTGGCCAGAAAGTTGGCTGGCATTCTGCACAGTCAGCCAAGGGAGAGCCTGTTCTGTATTATCTTGGGGAGTTGCCTAAAATGGCCTTACTTCTCTAGTTCATTCAAGTCCCAGGCTCAGGATATATCTGACTCCTTTAAGTGTCTAGAATAAGAAGAATAGTAATAGCTAAGGTTTATTAGTCTTTTTTTATGTATTAACTCATTTTGTTCTCTCCAAATGTCTAGAGGATTTTCCATAGTTTATAGATGAGCAAACAGCTGCATTGTGGTTGGCCAATATCACAGCGAAGCTGGGATTCAAATCCAGGCAATCTGCCTCTAGAGCCTTTGCTCATAGCCAGTACATGGCATGCTCTAAAGTCTATGAAATGTTAGTGCTAGAGGGGAATTTAAGGACCAACTAGTGAAAGACACTCCTTTTGCACATGAAGTGCCTGGAGGTATTCAACTCACACAAAAAGAACTAGGACAAGAGTCCCAGTTACTAGGAGTATGTTAATTTGCTGCCCATTGCTCCAAGCTGAGTTGAGTACCAGCATAGCCTCTTGGAGCTAGAATTTGCCTGCTGCAAACTCCATAATTATAGCTGTTAGGTCCAGCGAGAGTGAGAGGAGAAATGACAGAACAGGCCATGAGTCTAAAAGATTTATTTGGCTGGCTGCACAAGTGAGCTGAGGTCAGGAAGGCAGGAAGGTGTCAGCAGCAAACAAAAAAAGGCAGAAGCTTTTAAAAGGGATAAGGAGTGAAGTGAGTTGAAGGGACTCTGTAGATTGCTTTGAGGGAGTTCGTTCTGAGAACAGAGAGGCTTACTAAAACAAAAAAGTTACTAAATTCTTGCCAGCAGGCTAAGATGTTTAGAAAGACACAGGCCTTCACTGGTGTCAGCAGTTACTGTGACACCAGTAACAGATTTATTGGGGGTCAGGCAGCTCCTGACACCAGCATTTACTGTGGGGGCTTGCTAAAGTCAGACCTGAATTCCCAGAGCCCAGATCTTAGACCTAAGAATGGCTGGGTAGAGCTAGGCTGCTCTCCTGGCATAAGGGGATGACAAGGATGGAGAGGTACAGCATGGTGAGGCTTCTGGTCCTCAGAGACCACCATTTGGACTCTTTTATTAACTTTTGTTATGTCATATTGAGGAGATATTTTTATGAGACTAAACAGTCTTTCACTCTCCTGAAGGTTTTTTAAGAGCAAAGGTTTCCATATTCTTACTTATAATCAAACTCAACCCCACCGCCAAACAGTGGCTGTAGAACACCTTAACTTTTAGTTGGCTTTTCCCATCCTATTTAAAATAGCAGCCAGCATTATGACCATTATATCTAAAGATTATAACATAAAAATAAATAGCCCTCATTAGCATGGCTTAGTGAGCTGAGTGCTATCCTGGGAACCAAAGTGTCACCAGTTCGATTCCCAGCCAGGGCACATGCCTGAGTTGTGGTCCAGATGCCCGGCTGGGAGTGCATGGGAGGCAACCACACATTGATGTTTCTCTCCCTCTCTTCCTCTCTCCCTCCCCCTCTCTCTAAAAATAAATAAACTCTTTTAAAATAAAAAATATATATAAATAGAGGATGGCTCATAATGATTTTAATTTTCAGCTGGCTCTGGAGTATGGAAGGATTACAAACTTGCCTTCAGATATTTTTACTTGGCATCTCAGAGTGGCCAGCCCCTCGCCATTTATTACCTGGCTGAGATGTACGCAACAGGAACAGGGGTGGTAAGATCCTGCAGAACTGCTGTAGAGGTGAATAATGAGATGTTTTTTAAGTACTTTAAATTATCATACAGAAGAAGTGATGCTGCCCTGAAGTTGTTGGTGCCTTGGATTTTATAGATATTACCGCTTTTCTCACAGTTAACAATGTGAACATGGACATTTGTCAGGGAAGAAAAGCACTGATGTAACTCAGGAAAACAGAGGAAGAGAAATGATCCCTCTGCTCTTGAATTTGGCTTTTCATCAAGTCCAGAACTCTCTTAGAATTCAGTTAAGGAGCTCTGTTCCAGCCTTTAATCGAATTTCTGGGGCAATTTGGCACTTCTAGTGGGATTGGACAATACGACTTAGGAAATGAAAGTCTTGATCTAGCTTAGGAAATGTAGTTCACTTCTTCCTCAAAAGCAGGGTCCTTAGGTATTTAATGATTTGGTTGACAACTGAAAAAGTGAGTTATTTCAACCTGAGCCAGTAATGGACTTTTCCAAAAAATGCTTTTAGGACCTTAATGCCCTTCTTTGATTTATTAAATACTTCCACTGCACCAATATAAATACCTCCATGTTGCTATCTGGCTTGTCTGAAACTCGTTTCAAAAGCCTCTAGCTAATAACCTATCTTTAGATTTGCTCTTTTGCCAACTTCCTAATGAATTATGTATGGCTAACCTCTTTCGGTTACATAAGGGCTATTCAGCTAAGTTGAAGTCTGTCCCCATGGAACTCTACACAACTCCCTTGTGGTTATGTCACTACACCCCCAGGCACTGTCTTCCTTTCACATCAGCTGTGGCCTTGTAACTTGCTCTCTTAGAGCAGCAGTGCCTAGGAAGGTACCTTCTTAAAAAACAGGTTGATACAGTCTTGTCCTGCCAAATAGCATCCAAGTCAGGAAGGTTTATTATAAAACATAAAATAAGCCTCAGAAAATTTCTGCTCAAGACAAAAAAAAAAAAAAAGAAGAAGAAAATAAAGAACTACGTGCAATCTTTGTCTCTATGAAAAGTATTAACTCTTAATGCTAAATAATTTGCAAATGCAAAAGCCATGCTTTAGATCAGAAATCCTTGTCTGGCTGGCCAGTAGGCACTAAAAAATGATGTCATTTATCTTTTACCTGGAATGAAGTATAATGACTAATTTATCCACTTGATTTCTCTTCCCATATACAGCTTTATAAAGGTGTCTGTGAACTAGGCCATTGGGCTGAGAAATTCCTGACAGCATACTTTGCCTATAAGGATGGTAATATAGATTCTTCTCTTGTTCAGTATGCTCTACTTGCAGAAATGGGCTATGAAGTAGCTCAAAGCAATTCAGCATTCATTTTGGAATCTAGTAAGATAAATTAAAATCGCCAAATCATACGTATTCATATGTGACTTTACTAAGAGACATTTTAAGCCTTCCTAATGGAATGTCTTTTTTTTTTTTAGAAAAGGCTAAAATTATTGAAGAAGAGAAGATGTATCCAATGGCACTTCTCCTATGGAATCGAGCTGCCACTCAAGGTATAGAACCTAGATCAATTACCTATTTCCTGCACACTATTATTCATCTGATTTGTTCAGCTGAGCTCTTAGGCACATAGGCAGAGAGGTACAAAATACTAAGTAGGTGGTATTTCAAATTGTACTGATGGTAGGATTAGCCTTGGGTTTCATGTCATTTCTAAAAATGTCTTTGATATTTTCAAGGTCCTCACTTTAGCAAACTATATGAATTGCTCTGAGGCTCTGTCTCTATGGCACCAGAACAGTTGTTTGAAACATGACAGCTTTATTCAAGAAACCAATTTTCTTGGTCTGGCTTCAGGCATTTGCAGAGTTGTTTTTATTTTAACTTAATTATAGATGTGATCTATGTCTCAATGGATGTATAGGTAAAATTACTTATGGATCTAAGACTTATTTGATTTTTCTTTAAAAATAGCACATTGATGATTACCAAAAACTAGATCTCTATCATAACCATTAGCATGTTAGCATCAGTAGGAAAAAGAAAAGAAAAAGAAACAGAGTTAATTGGCCAGATCCTCTTTCCTTTCCTGGAGTTCTCATGCCCCACTTGCAGGGACCACATGTGATGAGGAATGTTAAGACAGCATTGATGGGGTAGCATTGACAAGTGGCATTTGCATCACTGTCTCCTTCCATTCTTTCCCTAAAATTACATTACTAAAAGCAGAGAGACACTGCAAAACTGTCACCATTGGAATTTGGATATGTGAGGAACTCTTCTGTAGTAAGAGAGTAATTTTACTTCCAATTAAGTGTCTTAAATTGTCCCATACTGAGGCCAAATCACCCTTTCTACAAGAAATGAATGGGATAAAAAATGATTCTCAGCTGATGCAAAGATGAGGCAGGGAAAGAAGTCACAGTGGTGCCTTCTCACACCCAGGTGAGCTGGTAACAGCAGCAAGCCATTCATGCAATTTTAGTGAGGAATTCCCTATTGTGTTTCCTAAATGCAATAAAGACTTTGATTGGAGTGAGAAAACACCACCGGCAACCTCTCAGCTATGGCAAATTAGCCCAATTAGAACAAATACTAGTTTATTACAAGCCAGGAAATAGTGTGGAAATTGCACCAAGGAAAAGAGCCATTGAAAATGAGGGGACATTAATATTAAACAGAATTCACCAATATGGTAGGCCACTAAAAATAATTACATGGCACAAGAGAGGTCAGGCATGAATGTGCCCCAAAGACGTAGCTCACTTGAGATTAGAAAACCTAGTAATGAAAGTTTCTAATAATGCCCTGGTGGTGCTTTTTTCAGCAGTTACTGTATGTGAGAGGGGTGCTAACCCATTAGAACTTAGTCACCCTCCTGTGACTGAATAATTAAAGGGGAACCCCTACCACTGTCCAGTGACTCCTGGGAGCATGTCAGGATCCCCACCTGCCCCTAGTTAGTTCCCTAATTAGGGTGGAGCTGGATCCTCTGGAGACCCTGCTTGTTCACTGCCTTCCATTCTCAGAGACTCCAGGGGTCCTGCTTACTGCTCAAACAGCTCAAAAATGTACAGAAGTCCTGTCCTTTTGTGGTTATGGCCCAGAAGGAATCTGGGGGTCAAAGGAAGGCACCTTTGGGCAAAATTAGAGATATAGTGGGTTTCTTTACAGGGCTCCTGGGGCTTCTTGCTTCTCCAAGTCCCTGAAAGCTCCTCTCCTGGGCATCATTTTATAAGGCCTTGCTGTCACTTACCTGTACATCTGAAGCACCTGGGGTGTAAATCCCAATAACTAATGTCTTGGCCACTTAAGGATTTTGTGTTGCTACTTCTATTCAGAAAGAGCTAAAGATGGCTCATGGTAGGTGCTACACTTTAATAGAGGATTCTAGAAGATTAAAAGAACTTCAGTGCCCAAAATAATCAACTCCAAAATATTTTAGGCATTGTGCTAGACTAAATGGAATTTGGAAGGCATCCTATTGCCCTTCATTATATACCTCAGATCATACCATACAGGAGAGTTCCCTCTTTTTCAAACAAGTCTAAATTGTGCTAGTAGGATTGGCCACAGCTGAGATGAATGTCCTGGATGAGCATTCCTTCATCTTTTCAATCAGTGTTATCCTAGTGTATGGAACCACATACCCCAAAGAAAACCTCAGAGTTCATCTCTAAGAGGCTTTCAAAAAAACTGGAGTCTTATAAAGTGTCATGTGAGTTTTTCTAGTTTTTCTAATCCTGAATTTATCCATGTTTGTTGGAAAGTAAGGTTCTAAAATACTTAACATGTGAAAGCATTAAAAATTTTTTACCATGTATATCCATTCACTTCATAAATACTTACCGAGTACCATTCTAGTTCTGGGACTATGCTAGTGATCAAGAGTTTAGAAGTTCTTGCTGTCATGAGAAAGAGAGAAAATAAACTAGTAAACAAATACAATAACTGTGATTTGTGCTGTCAAGGAAATAAAATACGGAGCTGAGATAGATAACTACTCTAGTGGGAGCTGAGGGAATGCCTTAGACAAAGGTAGTCAGGGGCCTCTGGGAGGGAAGTGACATTGTGAGGAGGCCTGAGTTATGAGAAACCAGCCACATGAAGAGTAAAAGAAATTCCAAACAAGCCAGGCAGAAGGACTTGAAGAATCTTAATGCAGAGATCTTAAGGCAAAAATAAGCTCAGTGTGTGGAATGAATGTTAAGGAATATTAAGGAGGCTAGAGCATATCCAGAAAGTGACATGTGATACAGGTAGCCAGGGAGGCAGAAAGTAGATAAGGCATGACTTGTAGATCAGGTAAGGAGTCTGAATACTATTCTGGGAGTATTTAACACAGGGAAATAACATGATTTAATATTACATATCTTAGCTATTGTGTGGAGAATATGCTGATTAAAGAATAGTTTGGAGGCTATTATAGTGTTCCAGGCTTAGACTAGATGTGGAAGAAAATGCAAGAAACACATGTCTTTTTGAAGTAGAACCAACTTGCGGATAGATTTGAGGATGAAAATTGGGGAAAATAATTAGAAATCATTATTCAAGATTTATGCCCTGAACATAGGTGATGCTGGCCCTGAGATAGGAAGGAAACTGATGACTATGTTTGGGTGAGGGGGTAGCAGGTGGTTAGGAATCTCTATTGAATGTTTTATGATTTATATCTAAGTAGAAAATACTTGGGGCTTGGGGGAAGACAAAACTACAGGTACAAATGCAGGAATGGTAAATGTAAAGATAGCCATGGAATTAGATGAGAACCTAGAGAAAGAGTTGAGACAGAAGAGAGTAGTGGAAAGAGGAGGGATGGGAGAGGAGAGAAAAGAAAAAAGAAGGGAGAGAAAAAAAGAGTCAAATAGCAAGCCTTTGATATTTCAAAATTTAGAAGTTGAATAGAGGAGAAGTCAGGCAAGGGTTTGAAAAGGGAGGCTTATGAGGCGGGAGGAGTATCAAGAGGCTGTAATGTCATTAATGTCAAGAAAGGAAAGTGCTTGGCAAGATAAAATTAATGACTGCAATGCTGCTTAGAGGCCAGTGAGATAAGGACAGGGAAGTAGCCAATGGATTTGGCTCCATGGAGGTTATTGACTACCTCGAAAGTAGCAGTTTCATGGAGGAGGGGGCATAAGCTAGACTGGAGTGGGTTAAAGAGTATATGGGAGGTGAAACTTTGGAGATGGTTAGTGAAACTTTAGAGATGGAAAGGAATAGAGAAATAGGAGTAGTTAGAAAAAGACACTGTGGGATAAAGAAAGTGTTTTCCTTCATAGAAAATACCAAGTATGTTTGAATGACTGACGGGATTGATATAGAAGAGAGGGAGAAACAGTTGATGCAGAAGAGCAGAGATTTGGAAGTGTAACCTGAGAATGGGAGGGGTGGGACCCAGTTTCCCCAGAGTTGACCTACTTTCAAAAAAAAACAAAATTAAAAGGTAAAATTCACATTTTTTTATTTTTAAAGAACATCTGTACCATACCATGGGAGTTATCCCAAAGTGAAGAAGACTAGTATTGAGTGTTATGTTTTGTATTTCATAAATTATATCTAATCTTGATTCTTGGATTCTGAGTATAAAGTGTGTGTGCGTGTGTGTGTGTATATATATATGATCATTAGATTGAGTTACTAGGAACTGTACATGAATCATTTGAGTTCTTCTCTTTCTAACATTTCTATCAGGCAATGTGTTTGCTAGAGTAAAAATTGGAGATTACCATTACTATGGCTATGGGACTAAGAAGGACTATCAAACAGCAGCCTTGCATTACAGCATTGCAGCCCACAAATACCACAGCGCACAAGCCATGTTCAACCTGGCTTATATGTATGAACACGGATTAGGTATCGCAAAGGTAATTGGGTTGGTAATAATCCAAACCTAATAATGGCAGCTATATTGAGAAGGAAAATATATAAATGTTTTGCATTTCATTGATGTCATCAAACTGTAGAGGAGGGAAGGAAAAGATTTAACACTTGCTAAGTTCATCCTATGTGCCAACACATACTACTTACCCTAATAAGAACCCTATGAGGTAGAAGTTATTTTCTCCATTTATGCTCAAGGACATATCTAAGAAGTGTAAAAAATCTAGCCTAGGCCAATTTTATTTATATATTCATGTTTTTTCCAGGAATACTGTGGACCCTGCCCCAACTTTCTTCTACCTCTGAGCCTTTTCCATTAAAATTTCCATTGATTTTAAAGTTCTCAGTAGCAAGGAAAAAGTAGGAATGAGGTTCGATGTGGACACTGAAGTGACATTAATCTAGAAATGTCTTATGAAACACCCTCTGTGTACATGACCCAGTGTGGAGCACTCTAGAAAGACCCAGGAAAATAGATCTCCATCCTTCAAAGATTACCTGTGACTTGAGGAGATGAGACATATTCATTAAGGAAAAGAGCTCACAAAGCAAGGAATTATTGGGTAAATAAATCCCTCAGACAGTAAGAGTAATTAAGGCAGAAGGTGGCTTTAGATCTGCCAGAGTGAGAAAGGTATTAAATATCAATAAAAGTCAAGTATTGTTTTATTAGGTATACTATATCATTTAAATCATACAATCATTCAATGAGATTTGCCCTATAATTGTCCTCAATATGTGCATCAAGAAACCAAAGTACAGAAAGGTTAAGTCACATGGCCAAATTTGCAAAACTTACCAGTAGTAGTATCAGAATTTGAATCTGGGACTGTCTGATCTTATGCTTTGAGGGAAAAGAGTGGGCCTTGCACTGAATCATTCTTAGTGCTAAAAAACATATTTCACTTCAGTGTTCATATTTCACTTATGTTTCTATTCCAGGCTGCATTTCTAGAGCCAAATAATGAGGGGTTATCAAATTTACTATCTCTTTTTTATTATTTATTTATTATTTTTTTATTTTTTAAAGATTAAAAAAATTCATTATTTTTTAGAGAGATGGGCAGAGAGGGAGGAAGAAAGAGAAAGAAACATCAATGTATGGTTGGTTGCCTTTCACCTTCCTCCAGCTATGAACCTGGTTTACAACCTTGGTTATGTGCCCTGACTGGGAATCCAACCAATGACCTTTGGGTTCTCAGGCCAACACCTATCCACTGAATCACCAGCCAGGGCCTCTATGCCTTTTTTAAAGTATATTTTATTGATTATGCTGTTACAGTTGTCCCGATTTTCCCCTTTTTCCTCCAACAATACCCTCCACCCTTAGTTCACGTTCATGGGTTGTACATACAAGTTCTTGGCTTCACTCTTTCTTATGTTATTCTTAACTTCCCCTCATTTTGTTCCTACCAGTTATGCTTCTTAATCCCTGCACCATTTCCCCATTTCTCCTCCTTCCCTCTCCCAGCTGATAACCCTCCTAATGATCCCCATACCTATGATTCTGTTCCTATTCTGGTTGTTTGCTTAGTTTATTTTTGATTTTTTAGATTCAGTTGTTGATAGTTGTGACTTTATTATCATTTTATTGTTCATAGTTTTGATCTTTTTCTTTTTCTTAACTAAGTCCCTTTAACATTTCATGTAATTAATGGTTTGATGATGATGAGCTCCTCTTTTTTCTTCCAGTTGTGCTAATAAATGAGAATTAGTGGTAGGGACTTTCCTATATGACAACTGCTAAGGGTTCACATTGCACCCAACAGTGTTTTACTCAGGCCCTTGACAATCCAGTGGTGAAGATCCCTGCTTCCCTGTGCCCTGCTATGGCCTGTCTTTTGGCTCATTACTTTTCATCAGCCCTGGCACCTTTAGCAGTGGAAAAAATGTCAACTCCAAATCTAGTATGTTTTTCCCATTCTTAGCAGCAGCAAACTTTCTGTTTCTGTTAATAAAATTTGGAAGTGAAAGATAATGGGTTTAGATATTAGATAATTCTTTGGACATAATTTAGCCACACCCACTTCCCCTCCAACTGTCATCACATCTATAAAACAGAATAGTGATACCAGTCCTGCCCCAGGCTTTAACGATAAAATTAATAAACCTTTGTGAAAGGACTTTGTAGTCAATATATGTGTGAAAAGACTGGTATTTAGATCAGAAGAGAATGTGAGTGACTGCTACTATAAGGCTTCAAATAGATTAAAGCTTTTGCTCATCATTCCCCATGTGAAGCATAGCAACAGTGGTGGGAGGATCATTGTCTGTATAAAAAATAAAAGTGACCCCAACTTGTAGGTTAAATTCAAATTAACTCTCCAGCTCTGCTGGGATTCAAGAAGGATGCAGGACACTGTCAACTGTGCCAGAGAGAACACTCCCTGCTGGCACCATCTGGCAGCTGTGTCAGAAGGTCTGGTTTTCCACCTTGGAGTCACGTTGATGGCTCTCCTGGGTACTTTCTTCACAATGTCTGATAGCAATTGTCAAGACATACACTTCACACATTTAGAAAAAACCTTTGAAGTTTCTTTCTAGCCACATTTCTGTTCTTTTGTATCAGGGTTCCTGTTTTACCACAGGTAGTTCATTTTGATCAGTCTCTCTCAGTCACAGACATATTTTTTTTTCTACAGAAATTCCTACATGTAAAAAATACACACACACACATGTGCGCACACACACAGGATGCACTTAACCTCAGACCTGGATATGGGAATTTTATAGTTAATTAAGGGCCATTGCTTTTTGTCTTTATTAAGTTCTTCTGTTTAGCAATTCGAAAATAATAACCAAGTACTCAGGTGCTGAGTTTATTAATCTTGTTATCTCATAGTCAGGTTAACAAGAAGATACCACCTTTTCTAATTCTTAAATGATGATTTAAAAATGACTATCTTAAAATGAACAAGCCAAAACCTTGTTCTAGTGATGGTTAATGAAAGCAAAACAATTAGAGCAGGCTTTCACAGCAATTACCCAATGATTAAGCATTTTTCAGCAAGTCACTTTACAACTCTTTTTATTAGTTAATCCTTGTGCAAACCAATGAGAACAATGAATATAATATTATTACTAGGCTTTCTCTAAGAGTCAAAAAGGGTGTAGTGTGGAGATTCAGGTTTTATAAACTCTGTATTTAAGCCCTCGAGGAGAGGAAAGTTAAATATAAATCAAGTCATAGTATATCAATGTAAAAATATAGGTCAGCGTTCTCTACCTTTAGGAGAGAACATTGAGATTAGGGAGGTGGAGAGTTGTCCTAATAGCTTCACTGAGAAGCATCTTGCTCCTCAATTTTTGAGTTTTGATTAAGCTCAATAAGTTTTTGACATAAACTGTGACCCAGAACTGACTGCACCATTGATCTTAGGACAGAAAAATAACTACCTGGGGAGAAATTGGAAGATGACCTCCCAATTCTAAATTGAGAAATTATAAATTCTATATATAATTCAATATTCATCACACAAGTTGTTATGAAACTCTTTCTCAATTTTTACTTGACTCAGAAGTGCTTCAGAAATTTAATCAAGAACAAAATCTGTTGCCTATTCCCTCCCGCCATTCCTGCTGTCCATATACTGGGTCAGGTCTGAATTTCTATTCACATAGGTTTGTTGTAAATGTTCTTCAGGGGTCTCCCATTCTAGCGTTTTCCTTTTTAAATCTATGGCAGAGATAATGCTGTCCATTAATTACTTCTAATACCCAATCCATGGGGAACTCTTGCTGCTGGGATGTGTGTCCTAGCCAGGGACTGCATTTCCAGGCTCCTTTCACATCATGCAGAAGATACAGAGGGTTTAGAGAATGGCAGAACTATGTGATAGGAGCTTGGGACCTTCAATTTTCACGTGAAGAAAATTCCCTAACAAACTGGAACACTGTTCAGGAAAAGCTCCAAAAATCTAAATTCAGGATAGATTTTGAAGAACTGACATGTAACATTATTGAAATTCCTAAGAACTTCAATAGAAGAAACACATGGGCAAGGCAACTGCTCCCAGTGGTGGCTGGCTGGGAAGAATCCACACCCCTCCCAGGACAGGGTCTCTTTTCTATAGGGGATTAATAGTAGAATCATATACTGGGTAGTCACGTAGACCACCAGAAAGAACGATGCATGTTAAAAGACATCAGGCAGCTATGACACTCTGCATTTTCATTAACCTCCTTCCTGGGACAGGACATTTTTGTTTTCTGAGTAGTCAGTCAAACCTGATGCTGCTGGAAACATGTTTCATCTCAGTAAGTTTTCCTACAAACACCCACTTGGAATATTGAATGTGTTAAGTCACTGCAATGTGACTTATTTGTTATAGATATAGCATTACTTTAGTTGATTAATGTATAATCCATCTAAGAAAGCCCTATTAGGCTATTCTTGGTACTCTGGTTCTATTATCCTTCTACCTTACCCACCCCCCCCCCCCCCCCCCCCCCCAAAAAAAAAAAAAAAAAACATGCACACACACACACAAGAAAAATATAAGCAAACAAACACAAAAATAGAAGAAATTTTACTTACTTTCAATTGCCTAATGAGGTCCAGACTTCTTACCCTGGCACTTCATTCCCTGTATAACTTGTAGACTACTTTTCTTCCCCACCAAAAGAATTTGAACTAAACCTTCCTCACCTTTGGCCATATCACTCCATTTGTTGGTGTCACATTTTTCCCACAGTTTTGTCCATTAAGGACTAATCCATTTTTCAAAAACTTAGTTTCAATATCATCCCCTCTATTAGCTCTTCAGTGAACACTCAGTTTAAAACTGCTTTGAAACTACTATTGCATTATGCCTTGCTTTTTCTTTCTTTATTCACTCAGCTATTTATCAAGTAATTTTTTTGTGTCAAGAAGTATTGTGCTTGGTTCTGAGGATACAAGAGCATCTAGACAGCCTGCAAAGAGATCATAGTCTACTATGGAAGAAACATGTCCATAGCTCTAGCGAAAGCCTAAAATGGCATTCATGCATGCTCACACAAATAAAGTACTATAAACATGTTAAAGGGGGAACCATTAATTCAGGTGGAGGGATCAGTACTGTCAGATCCAGTTCTAAAATATTTTTGTTACATATATATAAGAAACAGATGACAATCTTTTTAACTGAAAGAAAGCATGTATATTTTAAGATAATGATTAAGGAATCTATCTAAATTATGACAAAATGTATGGGGGGCATTATTCTTTGGAGATAAATTTCAAATACACATAGTTAGACTTATCATTAGGGTGCTCTGGGATCCCATTTCTAACATAGGTTGGGAGGGTCCCATACCAACAAATAATTCTGACACCATCATGGTGTCCAAGAATTCAACTTAGTTTTGATACTATCTAACCAAAGATAGCATCAGATTCCACAGGTTAAAGGTGACAAGACTGTCCCCGCCCCTCAATTTCAGATGCCAGTTTCTGGTCCAGGCTGTTTTTACCTGTGCTTCTGACCCAAAGCTGCAAATCAGATATTCCTATGATCCCTACTCAGGTCTGATTAACTTGCTCCAAAAGCAAATTAGAGAAATGTTTTACTTACTAGAGCACTTGTTTAATAAAAATGGATATAACTCAGAAACAGCCAGATGCAAGGAATGTGAGAAAAAAGTACAAAGCTTCCATGCCCTCTCCAGTGCCTCACTCTTCCAGGACCTCCATTTTCATCAACCCATAAGCTCTCCAAACCCTATGGGTTTATAGAGGCTTCATTACACAGGCATCATTGATAAAATCAATGGCCATTAGTCATTGATTTAACCTCTAGTCCCTCTCCCCAACCCAGAGGTCTGGAGTGGAACTGAAAGTTCCAACCCTCAAATAACTCCATTCTTAGATGTATCCAGAAGTCACCTCACTCAAAAGATACCTTTATCACTCTAAACCAGTGATTTTCAACCTTTTTTATTTAATGGTACACATGAGCTAATGACTAAAATCCTGTGGCATACCAAAAGATATGTTTTTTACCAATCTGATAAAATAGGTATAATTCTGATTCATTCACGCAGGACAGCTCTTGCTGTGTTGGCTCTTGTCCCTTTTTCATTTGACAATCTAAGGGAAAAGAGGTCAGTGCCACTGACTAAATAGTCAGGTCTTACACACTTTAGAAATAATAGTCAGGTATTGCATTAAAAAAAAATTCTTATAGTACACCAGTATACCATAGCACATCAGTTGGAAAATCACTGCTGTAAGCACTTAGAGAATTCCAAGAGTTTTGGGAGCTGTGAGCCAGGATTTGTAGATGAAGACCAAATATATATGAGAAATATACTTTGGTCATCTGAACGACCAAATATATATTTTCTTATAACTCATAGTATTGCAACCTAGTAAATAACACATTTTTGGATCCTGCAAGGAAAATAAGAATTGCATATACTAAATAAACTATAAATAGTCCTGTCAAAAATAAAAGCAATTATGGCACAAGAGTGTTTTAATTTCTCATTTGTCTGATGGTCTGACCACTTACAGAGTGTTAGAACTATAGTTTTAGATATCAGAATAGAATTATTTTCTGGAGAAAAGAAAAGTTAAAGTTAGGTATTTAAAATGGCCCTCTCATAAATATGACAGGACAGAATATACACCTCCTAGAAATGGTTACGACCTTTCTTGAAATGAGTATCAGTTACCTAATGAAACAGTCAGAAATAGAGAGGGGGGCAGGGGAATGCAGGTGTAAAGCTTTAATAATCACAGGATAAAAAACATACAAATAACCATAATGCTCCAAAATAGAAAACATGTCATTTAAACCATTTTTTGGTAGTATATGATTCCATTAGATATTTCATGGTTTAGTTATGTGAGCAAGTTAGAAGCAGGCTATGTGGATTTGAATCTCATTTTGCCACTTATAAGTCACATGAATTTGGGTAAGTGATTTAACGTCTCTGTGACTTAGTTTCTTCATCTTTAAAAAGGAGTTAATACCATCTGCCTTAGATAATTGCCTTAGAGGACTAAATGACAGTGATGACTGGCATGCAGTAAAAGTATTTAATAAGTATTAGCCCTTATTATGAAATACTATACAACCATTAAAAATAAAACATTATAGACCAGAGGAATATTTTAGGGCACATATATATTGAAGTATATTGAAAGAAGATATAATATTGCCCAAAGTGAAAAACTCCTAAATTAAAAGTATATATATATATATATATATATATATATATATACACTTAAATGCAGGAAGGATATATATATATATATATATGATTATATATTCACTGTTCAGAACTTACCTCTGTACAGTGAAGTCATAGGGAACTTTTAAGTTTGTTCACTTGTATATTTTCAAAGTTTCCTAGAAGTAACAATAAGAAATAAGAATAAATTATTCAAAAATTACCTGTTACAATATAAAAAATTTTGATGACACTCAAAAATTTGGGATTTGAAAACACCTGCATGATGCGACTGAACAATTATCATAAACAGGAGGCTTTATTGCTGAAGAATCCTGTACTTTGAATAATAAGAAGCTATTTTGGACATGCAAACATTGGCACACCTAACATTTTAGTTAGAAAAAAAATTTACTTAGGAAGAATCCGTAGACCAGTAACAACTTATGAAATTGAAGCAATAATCATAAAACTCCCAGTGAACAAAAGGAACAAAAGCCTTAGACAAGTTGGCTTCACAGCCAACTTTACCAATAATTCAAAGAACTAATACCTATCCTTTTCAAAAGATCCCCAAAAATTCAAGAAGTGAGAAAACTTCCAAGCTCTTTTTATGAGGCCAGTAATATTCTAATTCCAAAACCAGGTAAAGACACAACAGAGAAACAAAACTATAGGCTAATATCCCTGATGAACATTAGCAAACTGGATCCAAAAATACATTAAAAGGGACATGCAAGGTTGGTACACTATTTGCAAATCAATAAACCTGATACTTCACACAAAATGAAAACAAAAAATCACGATTATATCAACAGATGCAGAAAAAGTGTTTGATAAAATAGAGCTCCTGTTAATGATAAAAAAACTCTTAGCAAAGTGGGAATGGAAAGACATACCTCAATTTACTAAAAGCTATATATGAAAAACCCACAGCCAACATCATACTCAATGAGTGAAAACTTAAAGTGCTTCCCTTAGGATCAGGAACAAGATGAAGGATGGAGGAAGAGGTAGACACACTGCATCTCCCTCCACAGCTAAGAAAGAATACATTTATTTCAAAACTACAGACAACTAGAGATTCCAGAAAATCTAGCTGTACGGAAGTTCAACAAAGATATAAAGAAGAGATACTCATTCAGGCAGGTAGGAGTGGTGGATTCAGGACGTAGAGGATGCAGTTTGGTGGCGCAGTGGCTATAGTGGGACAGAAGCTGTGGTTGGCCAGCAGAAAGCACTGTCACACATTAAAAAGAAGGAAGGACACCTGGGAGTGCTCCTAGTACCAGACCAGACTGTGCAGCTCATGGTTCCAGTGCTGGGGTAAAATAAAACCTCATTGCTTTTGAGAGTGAAAACCAGTGGGGCTAGGAGGAAGAAACTGCTGGTCTCACAACAGAGTCTGTTTGATTAGAGGCCCCCACGCTTATAGAATGTCTGCCAATGCACTCACTCTCAGAACCACAACCAGGGCAACAACTAGAGAGGCACCAGGTTCATACAAGAAGCAGGAGAAGTACCTGGAAAAGGGGCAAATGGTGAGCAAGCAGCAGTGTTTCCTCTCAGACCTCTCCCCCATGTACAGTGCCACAACATGATGAAATGAGTTGCCCAGTACTGACAAATACCAAAGGTTCCACCCATTACAATGTAACAGGAATGATAGCTCCACCTAAGAAACAGAAACAAACACAGGAGCCTGTCAAGTTGAGGAAACAGAAAAGTATGGCCCAAAAAAGGAAACAGGTCAAGGTTCCAAAGAAGGAAGTAAGTGATGAGGAGATAGCCAATCTAACAGCTGAGGAGATAGCCAACATGACCAATGCAGAGTTCAAAACTCCAGTGATAAAGATGCTCACAAACTTGATAGATATGCTTAAGTATGGCAAAAACAGAAAGGAAGAAGTGAAGGCTAGGCTAAGTGAAACAAAGGAAAATCCACACAAAACCAATGGTGAAGGGAAAGAAACTGGGGTTCAAAAATCAATGACTTGGAATATAAGGAAGAAATAAACAGTCAACCAGTACAGAATAAGGAAACAAAAACTGAAAAAAATAAGGAGCCTTAGGAACCTCTGGAACTTTAAACATCCCAACACCTGGATCACAGGGTTGCCAGAAGGAGAAGAGGAAAAGCAAGAAATTGAAAATCTGTGTAAAAATATAATGAAATAAAACTTCCCTAATTTGGTGAAGGAAATAGACATCCAAGTCCAGGAAGCATGGAGAGTCCCAAACAAGGACTCAAAGAGAACCACACCAAGACACATAATAATAAAAATGCCAAAGTTTAAAGATTAAGAGAGAATCTTAAAAGCACCAAGAGGAAAAAAGAGAGTTACCTACAAAGGTCTTCCCATAACACTGTTAGCTGATTTCTCAAAAGGAACTTTGCAGGAAAGAAGGGACTGGCAAGAAGTATTCAAAGTGATGAAAAACAAGGACCTACAAGCCAAGCTTACTCTATCCAACAAAGCTATCATTTTGAATGCAAGGGCAGGTAAAGTGCTTCCCAGACAAGATAAAGCTAAAGAAGTTCACCATCACCAAGCCATTATTACATGATATGTTAAAGGGATTTATGTAAGAAAACAAAGATCAAAACTATGAATATTAAATGACAACAAACTCACAACTATAAACAACAGAATCTAAAAAAATAAAAACAAAAACAAACTAAACAAACAACCAGAATAGAATCAGAATCATAGATATGGAGATTATTGGGGAGATTATCAACTGGGAGGGGGAAGAAGGAGAAATGAGGGAATGGTTCAAGGATTAAGAAACATAACTGGTGAGTACAAGATAGACAGGGGTAAGTTAAGAATAATATAGGAAAGGGTGAAATCAGGGAACTTACATGCATGACCCATGGACATGGGGTGGGATTGTGGGAGGGAATGGGTTCTGGGTGAAGGGGAGCAAAAAGAAAAGAAACTGGGACAACTGTAATAGCATAATCAACAAAATATACTTCAAAGGAGAAAAACAAAGATCAGGAACAAGATAGGGATGTCCACTTTCACCACTCTTATTCAATATAGTACTGGAAGTCCTAGCCACAGTGATCAGACAAGAAAAAAAATAATAAATGGCATCCAAATCAAAAGGAGGAAGTAAAGATGTCATTATTTACAGACAACATGTTATTGTACATAGAAAACCCCATAGGCTCCATCAAAAAATTAGTAAACCTAATAAATGAATATGGCAAAATAGCAGGATACAAAAACAATACTCAGAAACTAATGGCATTTTTATATACCAACAATGAATTATTAGGAAGAGAAACTAGGAAAATAATCCCATTTACTATTGCAACAGAAAAAATGAAGTACCAAGGAACAAATTTAACCAAGGAAGTAAAATACCTATACTCAGAAAACTATGGCACACTGTAAAAAAAATTTGTGGAAGATACAAATAAGTGGAAGCATATACCATGTCCATGGACTAGAAGAATTAGCATCATTAAAATGTGCACACCACCCAAAATAATATATAGATTTAACACAATTCTTATTAAAAAACCAATGGCATACTTTACAGATCTAGATCAAATTCTCCAAAAATTTATATGGAACCAAAAAGACCCCAAAAGCCACAGCAATCTTGAAAAAGAAGAATAAAGTTAGAGGGATCACAATACCTGATATTAAACAATACTAAAAGACCAATGTAATCAAGACAGTCTGGTATTGTTATAAAAACAGACACATAGATCAATGGAACAGAATAGAACTCAGAAATAAACCTGTGCCTTTATGGTCAATTAACATTTCACAAAGGAGGCAAGAACATACAATGGAGTAAAGACCGTCTCTTCAATAAATGGTGTTGGGAGAACTGGACTAGTTCTTGCAAAAAAAAAAAAATGAAGCTAGATCACCTACTTACAGCATATGCCAGAATAAACTCAAATAAAAGATAAATAACCCTGTCTGGTGGCACAGTGAATAGGCACTGGCCTGCAAACCCAAAGGTCACTGGTTCAATTTTCAGCCAGGGCACATAACCAGGTTGCAAGCTAGGTCTCCAGCCAGGTCCATAGCTGGAGGCAGGTGAAAGACAACCATACATTGATGTCTCTCTCCCTCTCTGCCTCTCTCCCTTCCCCTCTCTTTAAAAATAATGAATAAAATCTTTTTTAAATGTTTTAAATAATAAAAAAGATAAATATAAGCCACAATACCATAAAAATCCTAGAGGAGAACATAGGAAGTAAAATTTCAGATTTCTCACATAGCAATATTTTTGCTGATATATCTTCTAAGGCAAGGGAAAAAATGGAAAATATAAACAAATTGGACTACATCAAACTAAAAACTTCTGCACAGTTCAAGAAACCATCATCAAAATTAAAAGAGAACCGAATATGTGGAAGAACATTTTTGCCAATGATACATCAGACAAGGGTTTAATCTCCAAAATATATAAAAATCTCATACTGATTCAACACCAGGAAGACAATACAATTAAAAAATGGGCAAAGAACCTGAATAACTTCTCCAAAGAGGACATACAACTGGCCCTTAGATGTATGAAAAAAATGTCCAACATCACTAGCCATTAGAGAAATGCAAATTAAAACCACAGTGAAGTATCACCTCACACCTGCCAAAGTGGCTATTATTAGTAAATCAACAAACAAGTGTCAATGATGATGTAGAGAAAAGAGAACTCTAGTACACTGTTGATGGAAATGCAGACTGGTGAACCACTCTGGAAAATAGTATGGTGTTTCCTTTAAAAAATTAAAAATGGTTTCCTCTTCCCAAAAGCGAACGGAGGTGACCACTGAAAATGGTTTGCTATTCACTTGACCTGGAAAACCTCACAAAATCATGTAAATCAAGAGACTTGAATCTTCATATTCACTTTAAGAACACGTGTGAAACTGCCCAGGCCATCAAGGGTATGCACATTCAAAAAGCCACCAAGCATCTGAAAGACGTCACCTTAAAGAAGCAATGCATCCCATTCCATTAATACAATGGGGGAGTTGGTAGGTGTACCCAGGCCAAAGAGTGGTGCTGGACACAGGGTTGGTGGCCCAAAAAGAGTGCTGAGTTTTTGCTGTACACGCTTAAAAATGCAGAGACTAATGCTGAACTTGTGGGTTTAGATGTAGACTCTCTGGTCATTGAGCACATCCAGTTAAACAAAGCTCCCAAAATGCAGTGTAGAATTTACAGAACTCATGGGTAGATTAACTAGTATGTGAGCTTTCCCCGACATTTTGAGATGATCCTCACTGAAAAGGAGCAGATTGTTTCTAAATCAGAAGGGGAGGATGCATAGAAGAAAAAGATATCCCAGAATAAACTGGAGAAATAAATGTTTAAGGCCTAGGAGTAAATTCAGCATAAAATAAATACTAACAAAAGTAAAAGCAAAAAAAGAAAGAAAATGGAACTGTCTTTTGACTCAGCAATTCCACTTATGGGAATATATCCTAAGAATCCTGAACTACCAATTCAGAAGAATATAATGCACCCCTGTGTTCATAGCAGTACTATTTACAAAGCCAAGATTTGGAAACAGACTAAGTGCCCACCAGTATATGAGTGGATAAAAAAGCTATGGTACATTTACATAATGGTATATTACACAGCAGTAAAAAAGAAGGAATTCTTACTTTTAGCAACAACATGGATGGAAATAGAAACTGTTATGATAAGTAAAATAAGCCAGTCAATGAAAGATAAGCACCATACAATCTCACTTACAAGTAGAATCTAATGAGCAAAATGGAATCAGAGGTATAAAAGACTGACAGTTGAAAGAGGAGAGGAATGGTGGGGACTGGTTGAAAGAAGATGAAGCAATTAGTCAAAGAACATATGCACGACCCATAGACATGGACAATGGTGTAGGGAAGGGACTATGAGGGTGGGAGGCTGGCTGGGTGGAGGGTGACAAAGGGTAAAAAACTGGGACAACTGCAATAGCATATATAACAAAATATTTAAAAAGAAAAAATCTATAGATTGCTTTACGTAATATCTTAAATCACTGAAGGTAAAGCAAATAAACTCACTGTACTACAAAAAAGTTGAATGTAAGTGGGTTAGGTATATAATAGACTTACTTAATGAACTCTAGCCATCATCAAAATACTATCAATAGGAAATTTTTTATTTGAGCTATTTGGATTTTTTATTAAATAGGATAAAGAACAGGACTCTGTTCTAGAGTCTAGTAATATAATTTTTAAATATATGGGTTACCTTAAATAGCCACAGGCATTCATGAATTTCTTTCTCTGGGAATTTTAAAGAAAGACTTTTCTATCCTACCGCTACCCCAATGCAAATTGTGAAGCTGCCTGGTTATTTGGGTACTTCTCGCTAAATTTTATTATAAACTCAGTGACTGAATTGTGATGTGTATGCCTCAAGAAATAACTATTGCCTGCCTCAAATAAGAATGAATGCCTGAGATAATGACAAGAGCTGCCTTTCCCTCAATTATTAAAGTCAATATGCCTTTCACGTTTGTGTATGGGGGATGGGGCCATTATCATCTGCAGAGAGCTTTCAAATGAACACTCTCTTAATTTGTTGGAATTAGAGACACAAATTTCAGGTGTTTTTGTACTTGTTTTTGTTTTTGTGTTTTGGTTTTCAACATCCATTTCCTGTTTCCAGGAAAGTTTGCTCAGAACAGTCTCCTGAATTTTAAATATTTTAAGCAGGAGCATTCCTCTTTCTTCAGCAAATCAATTTATAAGACCACAAACCTCTGGGAAAATTTAAGAAATGACAAGCAGAACACAGCTGAAAGAGGATGCCCCAAAATTAGCTTAGCAGAGGTCTCAAGAGCTCCTAACTACTGAACTCTGTTTAATGAAGTTCTGAGAGACAGAGTGCAACAACAGAGATACTGGATGACCACAATTTGGGGAAAAAATCTCTCCTTTTCCCCTTGTTTTGAAAATAATCCATAGGCACCCAAGCAAAGTACAATTCTGGGACTGGCCCAGGGCACTTCGATTTTTAAAAGAAGCTCTGGCCCTGGCTGGCATGACTCAGTGGACTGGCACCAGCCTGCAAACCCAAGGGTTGCTGGTTTGATTCCCCAGCCAGGGCCCATAACCAGGTTGCAAACCAGGTCTCCAGCGAGGTCCATACCCGGAGGCATGTGAAAGGCAACCATACATTGATACTTCTCTCCCTTCCTTCCTCCCTCCTGGCCCTTCTCTCTGAAAATAATGAATAAAGTCTTAAAAAAAAAGAAGCAGCAGCTCTGCTTAGCCTTTTCATAACATTGTTTTGGAGAACATAGCAAAGATAAAGTAAACAAAACCAAGTCATAGTAGGTAAAAATTAAAGAAAAATATGTATATGCCATGACCTAAGTTAATGGTTAAAAAAATAAATCCCTAAAAATATAGTATGTCCTTTGAGGAATCAAATTGTAGCCTGACAACCAAAATAGTTTATTTATTATTTATTCATTCCACAGGTACAGTATTATCAAAGTTTTCATTTAATATACTCAGCATTTTATGAATAAAGCACTGGGAATTCAGAGGTAAACAAGGTAGCCCAAATCCTTATCTTAAGAACTTAGACAAATGAATAAATAAATCCTTTAACTTAAGTTATGATAAGTACTATGAAGAATATTAGGAATTTTAAATGCTTTTTATTATCGGTATTGTTACTTGTTTTAGGGAACTGTACTGTTAGTGTCTAGCATTTTTCCTGCCCCTTTAATTGGAATCATACCTAGTATCAAGTCCAGGGGTATCCAAGAAAGTTTTTGAAGACTGTATTTCCTATGGCTTCTATAACAAATTATCACAAATTTAGTAGCTGAAAGCGAACACATTTATTATCTCACAGTTTCTGTAGATCAGAAATCTGGGTAAGCTAGACTGGGTTCTCTGTGTAGGTCATGTTCCTTACTGGGGGCTCTGGGTGTCATGAGCATACATATATTCATGATATAGTCTTTCCTATAAGTCAGCTGGGCAGTGGCTTGGTTAGCTATCTGGTGAGAGGCCCGACCCTGAGGAATAGATAAGAGTTACACTCAGTAACTATGCTATTCACTCAGCTTTTAGCGAATGCAAGTTCACTTAAAGCAGAAGATCGACATATATTGATATCCAACTCATGTTTAACAATCTAAGAGAAATATAACACATATACAACAATCAATGGGGGATAATGAACCTGAGTCCCTGAGTCTCAGTCTGTAAGTCCAGGAGACAGCATAGTGGGCAGAGTTGTCAGCATCTTGCAAGGGAGGATCTCTGGAGTTAGCAGCAGGGCAGATGAAGTCCTCAGTCCAGCAGGGCAGAGCCTCTAGCATGGCGTGGAGCTCAGCTGTCTCAGCAGTTGTCTGGAACCTTCCTCAGTTATACCTGAAAAGTGGTGTACTCCACCCTTCCGGGTCTTTTGATAAGTGTCTTAGTACTCCTTATGCCAACTGGGGAATTTGCCCAGGAGCCTATGGGTGGTATATGGATGTTCTGCTTGGCACCCCTGCTAGAAAATGTGGAATTTCCCTAGGAGCCTATCTATGCATAGTCCTTCTCTGCAGACATGGCTATTCTGATCACTTGTGCAGATATCTTAAGTGTGTCCCCTTGCTAGAGGTATCTGCTCTAATTTACCAGTTTCATGGCTGACTGACGGCTATTTCAGTTGACATGAGTAACTCCACTTTGTTTCATACGTTTACACTATCTTGATTGCACCAATGACTTTTTATTGGTCCTGCTTCCCACACTAGGGAAGCATCCACTTCCCAGTTCATTCAGGTTGTTGACCAAATTGTTTCTTGTGCTTGTAGGACTGAGGTCCCCATTTCCATGTCCACATTCCTTCTCATTCTCTCCATGTGGCCCTCCACCAAGGGAAGATTGAATCCTTCAATCCTTCACACATCTAGAATTTCTGATGTCTCCTACTACATTTGTTCGTTTCTTCTGCTCTTAGCCCTGAGAAAACTGTGGTTCAGGGTTCATGTGATTATATTGAGCCCACCTGGATAACCCAAGATCTCTGTCTTAAGTTCTGTAACTTTATTTGCAAAGTCACCTTTGCCAGGTAACATAACATATTCACAGTTTCCAAGGAATAGAACATAAACATTTGCCTGCCAAACATAAATTACAATATTTTAAACAATGGCTTCTGTTTACTTACCTATAAAGAATTTGTACCTAATGAATATGGGCCATTCTTCTACTTCTAGGACATTCACTTGGCCAGGAGATTATATGATATGGCTGCTCAAACAAGTCCTGATGCTCACATACCTGTGTTCTTTGCCCTCATGAAACTGGAAACTGTGCATTTGCTCCAAGATATCCTGTTTTTTAATGTAAGTTTGTCTCAAATAGGTCCTAAATGTCTGAAAAGTTCAGTGAGCAACTCTTAGGTGGTCAGATGGAGGGAGATGGTGGTTCTGAATAAAGTCGGAAGCTTGAATTTTTTTTTAACAGAATGTCTCTTCCCAGCAGTTTACAATGAGATGGAAATGGACAAAACTGGACAATAACCTTGGACCGTACTGGGATTTATTTGCCATTGGCCTAATTGTTGCTATGCTGATCTTCTTGCTTAGAAATCGCTATGGGTAGGATCTGGATCCTAGGAAAATCTGCTCATGGGAACCAGTTAGTTCACTCCAAGGTATCTTCACTAAATAAAGAATTTCCTTGTCAAACTCAAGAGTCTGCTGCAGATTTCCCACACAAGTCTGTGATGGGAAATGGACAAAGCTTGGGACTTGTCCTCTGAGAAAACATTTCATTTCCTGTTTAATTGAGGTGTCCACTTGAGGGGTGCTGGGGACTAGTCACCTAAGACTGTTGCAAATTTGTCATCTAGGTGATCTAGTTCTGCATGAGGAATAAAGACTACTGGTTTTTATGGTATTATAACACCCTTGCAAGAAGACAAATGGGTGTCTTGGCTCCTACAGACATACTGAGGTTGGGAGAAGGAGAAGGGCAAGTTCTGGGAGTGCAGGAACACACTCCCCTCAGCATCCGATAAATACACAAATTACAAACAGACCCTTCATCTCGTGGAATTGATCTTGTGAACTACTTCATAAACCTAATAAGCATAAGTTCCTTGTGGCATGCTGTACCTGGGACTGATTCAGTCTCCTCACTGAGGGGTCTTCTATCAAAGTTCTGTTAGCAACTACGTAATGAACAACATCATTTGAGATCTGCACACCTCTCTTCCATCTTCCTTTGGAAACCCCCTATTCTGTTTGGTGGCATCCCCTTTGGAGTACCCATAGAGAAAGATGGTACCAGCCCCCTGAGACAGAAGCTAAATGCTCCAGTTCTCTATCTCCTGGACAGGCAAAGTAGGGGCCCAGGGCTGAGAGTGGGGTGGACAAGGAAAGTGCAAAAGGCATATGACTCATGTCAAAGGTCAGGCTTGAATCTCAGCTCCATAATTCTTTACTTATTTGACCTCACTGAGCCTCAGTCTCCTGATCTGCAAAATGAGGAGAATGATACATACTTTAGAGAGCTGATACACAATTAAATGAGATAACATATGTAAAGGGACTATCACAGGGACTGGCATCTTGAATGAACTCCATAAATAGTGACTTTTAATGCTCTTTCAAAGCACAAGGCAAATAAATTGGTTAGAATATGCAGACACTTATTTGATAACAATCTGTGTGGTGGTGGGACCCTACAGTCAGCTTTCCAGACAAAATGCTGGGTGTTTTGGTAGGAAAAGATCCTGCTTGCCTACCTGAAAATCCAGTCTAGGAACAAGAAGAATTATTAATTATTCGATCATAATTAGAAAGCAGAATGAAATGGTGGGGGAGCTCTGGGTTTGCAGCAAAGCAACACCAATCTGAGTTCTGGTTTTGGCCCTTAGTCACTCTGGGACTTCGGCCATCATTTTTCCAAACCTTAGTTTTTCCTTCATAAAATGGGATTCACTTCTACTTCCCTGGGAATTGTAAAGCTTGAATAAGCCTAACTTCAGAAGTGCTTTTTAAATACTGAAAATGCATGTATTTGCCATGAACTAATCCTGGCCTGCCTGAGGTCCAGGCATTTAGAATTTCTAAAGGACTCGCACTAATTCACACAAAGGCACAAGGAAGGAACAGGCAGTCACACCTCATCAGGACCCAGAGGCAGGCTGGCCATGCCCTTATACAATACCCCACAGCTGTCTGGAAGGTGGGAGCAACATAGACAAGGGTAAGAGCAGACTGTGTGGAAGGCAAAGTGGGTGAGACCTGGCTCCAAGTCTGGATGACAAATAAGCTTCTTGGAGGTGAAAGCAGGCAGGGGTGAAAAAGAGACCCTTTTTGTGTGGTTTGCTGTGTACTGTAGAACACTGCCTGGAATATAGGATCGAGGCCAACAGGACTCACAAATTTTTTGTTTCAGCTAATTGTTGCAAGTAAATGAGAGCAAAGGCTTTGAAAACATGAGTGGTTTAGAGCATTTGAATCATTCACATGTCCATCCTGGGGCTCTTCTCTGGAGCCACGACTGTGATAGCTCCCATTATCAGGGGGCCTGGCTGGGCCCCTTCTGGCACCTGGGCAGCTGCATGCTAACTGACCAAGGGAGAACGGGCCTCCACCTGCAAGCCACTTCCATTTCCTGATTATGATAGTCTCACCCCCTATTCCCTTTTTTGCTTCTGATTAAAAAAAAAAAAAAAAAAAAGCCTATGGACTACAAGGAAGCCTCTCAAAAAAAAGGAAAAACTAATTCTCTTTGTAACTCCTTATTTCCTCTATATTTCTTTCTCTGGTTCTTTCTTAAAGTGGAAAATGTACAATATTGTTCAAGAACAATATTAAAAAGTCAAGTAAATAGAGCAGGGGTCCCCATTTTATGAGGAACAGGCTTTTGGAATTTTGTACTTTCCCCCCACATCTTAAATGGTGGCTTTTAATAGGTATGGCGATGAATGGCTGGGGAAGAGATTAAAGAGAACAAATTCCCAAGGAAAGCAGGGGCAGCTGGTCTGCCTGCCACAGTCCTCTCCCTGGGAATCCCAGAAAGCATACAGAGGAGGGTGTGGTGAGGCTGAAAAGAGGAGGAAGAGCATAAGGAACACCTACCATGAGCCAGACTGTTCTCTCATTCCATCTTCATGATGAGGCTGGGAAGTAGACATAACTACCTCTTTCACACAGGATGAAACTGAGGCTAGGAGAAGCTACATAACTTATTAAAAGAAGATCACATACTAATAAGACTACATAATAATGAATAATGAAGCTAGAACCTGAGTCCAGAACTAACTCCAGGAAACGTTCTTTTCTCTATATTACTGTTCAAGTTATCTTTTGCTGTTTAACCAACTAACCAGCTATTCCAAAACTTAGTGGCTTAAAATAATAATCATTTTATTACATTTCAGGAATTTGGACAGGCATGCCTATGTAAGTCTTCTGTTCCACAGGGCATCAACAGAGGTGTTCACCTGGTAGTCAGGCTGTTCTAGAGAGTGCAGAATAGTTTGATTTATGCCCCTGGCACCTTGGCATGGGTGCTAGCAGCTGGGCTCAACTCTGAATGTTGACCACCTGTCACATATGACCTCTTCAACAGGTGGACAGAATATTGGTAATTTTTACATGGCAGCCCAGGATTCACTCCCAGAGACAGTGTTCACAGAGGCCCAGGCAAAAGCTGCATGCTTCCGAAGACATTCTACACACTGCTTCTGGCACATTCTATTGGTCAAGCATTAGACTCCACCTCTCAATGGGAGGAATTGCAAAGAATTTGCAGCTATATTTAACCAACTAGAAACATGTTGCTTAAAACTCTACTAAGGGGTCCTGGCTGTGTAGCTCAATTGGTTAAAAAGTTATTGCAATACACCAAGGTTGCAGGTTTGATCCCTGATCAGGACACATACAAGAATTAACCAAAAATGCATAAATAAGTGGAATAACATTGATATCTCTTCCCCCCCTCCCTTTTTCTATCTCTCTAATTAGTAAATAAAACAAACTTTAAAATACCCTACAAGAATTACCAGAAGAAAGATGCAGCTTAGGCATTGAGCTGCTAATCTTGGAAGATAAGGTTTGGACAGACTAGTTAAATCCATGCCTGGCTGTCTATATCTTCCCACCTTTTAGATCGAAGAAACAGGTGTCTATTTGACAAAAGGAAAGCATGTCCTTCTCCTCTCTTCCTCAGTCTGGAACACACACACACACACACACACACACGTACATATGTTGTGTGCGAGCACGAACCAAACGCCAGAGACTTTTCGGGTTATCAAACACAGAAGTTTATTGGCCAAACAACAGACCTGCGCAGGTGCGACCTCGATCTCATGAGGTGCGCCCTGTCGCTTACAGCTAGGGCTTTTTATAGCGGAACAAGCGAGCCCGGGCACAGAAGATAAGATGGTAGTTAGTGATTGATTATCAGGGTGGGGGTCTGAGGTGGTCTTGAGGCCTTAATTGGCCTGTCTCCTGCTGTCAGGTAAACAATCTTTTTCCACCAGCCGGTAGGTTCTCACCTTGCACTTGTGGACTCCAGGGGTCCCGGAATCCCTTCATCCCTGCAGAGGTCCCCTGCAGAGCGATTGGCTTTTCTTTAATTAGATTTCTAAGCTTCCTCCTTTCCCAGTTTCAGTAATGCTAATAATACACATTAGGCTTTTGCTAGGATTCCAAAGAGGGGAGGAGAGTGAGCAGGTCCCTTAAGCAGTTCTGGCAGCGGCCCTGTGTAGAGGGAAAAGGGGAGGGAGAGGCTGGGGCCGCTGGGCAGCTCTTGCCTTGCAGGGGTTTCACACATACACAGTAGAAAAATGCTCTGTCCTTTCTCTTCCCTGAGTTCAAGTGACAACTGTTAGCAAGAGATGCAGTGTCCCAGAATGATAGGAACCCTCCCCCGAGCATTGTAGGTGCAGGCTCCACGCAGTGCCTCAGGGTGCACACCTGACAGGCACTCAACTGGGCAGAGACCTACCCCTGATTCTCTCCACTCCTACCCATCCTCAGGTATCCCTACCCAAACTCAAATCCTTATAGACCCATGTCCTCTGCCTCATCCAGAACAAAGTCCTGCTGTTGAGATGTGGCCTTCAGACTGGGCAGTTGTCAGAATTATTTGATCCACAGTTCTGAGGAAAACAGGAAATGTCACATCCTTGAATTGGGGAGTGAGGGAAGCTGCCTACACTGTAGACTAGCTTCTAGATTGAAATGTGTGGAACCCCAGCAAAAGCTTAATGTGTATTATTAGCATTACTGAAACTAGGAAAGGAGGAAGCTTGGAAACCTAGTTAAAGAAAAGCCAATCGCTCTGCAGGGGACCTCTGCAGGGATGAAGGGATTCCGGGACTCCTGGAGTCCACAAGTGCAAGGTGAGAACCCGCTGGCTGGCGGAAAAAGACTGTTTACCCAAGATATTAGGGCAACCAGACAGCCGGGAGACAGGCCAATTAAGGCCTCAAGACCACCTCAGACCCCCACCCTGATAGTCAATCACTAATTACCATCTTATCTTCTGTGCCCGGGCTCGCTTGTTCCGCTATAAAAAGCCCTAGCTGTAAGCGACAGGGCGCACCTCATGAGATCGAGGTCGCACCTGCGCAGGTCTGTTGTTTGGCCAATAAATAACATCTTTGAATCCCCGAAAGTCTCCAGCGTTTGGTGTCTCGCTCTCGTCTGGATATAACAAAATGTATGAAAAGAAAAATCAGGCATCTTTTCTGCAGTGAGATAGCTATTCTCCTGTAATCTCATTTTTCCCCAACCTAATATCAGAGTCACTCTCCTAATACTTTAACAGTGCCCTGGCAATGAAGTGCAGGAAAACTCTTTCAAACCATTTTACCATTCAGGTGTGGCTCCAAGAGTTACAAATTGGAGACTTATGGTCTAGAAAATTAATGGCTTTAAGTTTTTCAAATTGCATATAACATTAGTCTGTCTCATTTTCAAGTATATGTTTAGAAAACCCAGAGGTCCCATTTTACCATATATCTTCCCAAGCTATCCGGGACATGATTACTATCTTCTTTGCTTCATGCTCAACAACCTCAGTGAGTGTTACCTGAAAAGTCTTCCTAATTCTTCCAGGTTCCTCCATCACTTTGGACTGTTTCCACACATCACATAGCACAGAGAACACACTGACCACAGCAAATGCACTAAGAGTCTCCAAAGAGATTTATTCCCAATAAAATCAGAGAGAAAAGTAAGGGAAAGTACAGGTGGACTGTAACAATATATATCCCCTTCTTCACAATAAAAGAGAAGCTGGGTTATGAAAATGGTTCCTGAACAGTCTGAGGCAATTTTCACATTAAAAAAAAAAAACAAAAAAAAAAAAAAAGGAAAAACAAAACAAAACAGGAAGAAGTGTCTTCTTGAAACAACTGTGAGGCCACCATGGGACTGAGCCCCTGCAAACCAGCCTCTGAATTAGTTGACCGCCCCAGCCAGCCCAGAGGCAATTCTGACTTAGCAAGCATACAGGTCTCAGGATGAATGTGAGTTGGGCCAAGTAATTTACACATTATCCAAAGGTCTGAAACCAAGCAATAAGGGGGCTGGGATTGAAAGGGCCTCACTTCACAAAGCCCCATGTACATTTCAAATCTAAGTGATGCGATTGTTTAGGTTCCCCCAGAAGCTGCCCATGAGAGGAAGATTTGAGTGGGAGTAGTTTATTTGGCAAGGAATCTCAGGAAACATAGGTGGAGAGGTGAGGAAGTGAGTCAAGAAAGCCAGTGCAGGTTAGGTATCAAGCGCCTGGAGTTCAATCCCACTGGGAGCTCTCGCGTGCACCTCATGGTTATCCCACCCCAGGGACAAGAGAGCTGAGGTCTTTATCCACACTCCAAGCAGTCATTGGTTGAGAGGTGCTTTAAGGAGGACATTAACTCTCTGCACTTCCAACCTTTTCTCTGGCCCACAGCAAATGCACTGAGAAAAAGCCCTGAGCAGAAAAGATGCAGGTGTTGGCAGTCAACAGCCTTGCTGCCAACAACCCTGGTAGGGCTGTGGGGATGGGGAGAAGGGACCAATAGCCCCTTCTGCAACAATTAAGAGTTGCTTTTTTGGAGCCTCCCACCCTTCCCTTCAGCAGGATACTAAGAAGTTAAAGTGTCCCAAGCACTCGCCAAGAACCTGGCTTATAAAAAGGAGACCCCCATGGTTCCTGCTCTTAGAAAACGTGCCACAAGTAGTGTAGAAGAGAGAAGACCCCCACCATTACGGCACCCATCATGTGCCAGATGCTTTCCTCTTAGGTCACTTCTTCCTCCCACTCTGTGAGTTGGGATTCTCCTTCCATTTTATAGATATGCTTTGAATTGATCCGATTGCTTCTTCAGAATCATATAACTGTTAACAAAAGATATCTAAAAGAAGAATCACTGTTACGATTCTGTCTGTCTGAAACATTTTCTGTCTCTAAAAGAGATACAGACGGTAGTGGAGTAAATGGATTGACAAGTGTAAGCAGGATGTTGAAAGAACTGAGTGCAGTAAATAGGCTGTAACTCATCTGATTCAGCCTGAGACTCTGGCTTGGGGGGAGGGGCAAGAGGGAGTGTGCAAAATGGTCAGTTTCTATTGTTTCCTACCTTCCCCCACCCTACTTGCCTCTGGCTCCTCCTTGGTTGAAGTGGGAAGTTGGTGGCAAAAGGGGTGGTTAAGGAATAAATAAGATTGTACTAACCCTGCACAGTAATCCTGCGAAGGTGCCTGCTGGGCACAGAATTTCACAATATCGACTCCCATGGAGCATTTTTGTGATTTCTTGGAGCTTCTCTGGCTAGAAACCTTCTGTCTTTGTTTGGGGTCTGCTGGAAGCAAAGCCAGAGACAAGAATTCAGGTTTAAGTAGTTTATTTGAGAGGTGATCCCAGGACTCAGAAGTGAGTGAATGGGGAAGGATGAGAAAACATAAAAAGGTGCATTATTGGGGTCATTGTTGAAGACATGGGGGATTCTATTTTACTAACAGCTGAAAAGTTTACAAAATACCTCCCAGAATTGTCTGGCAGTAGATCGGACACTTACCCACCTTATCCATCAGGATGCATTAACTCCCTATTTGCTCCTTCTAAGCTATTTCTCAGAACATTTGGGGAAGTCTCTGAGGCAGAAAAAAGATTTGAGTCTTCCCTTAATGTTGGGCATAGTAAGCAGGAGTCTGGGGTAATAGTGAAGAGTCCTCCACAGCTGCACTGAAATCAGGTGAGCATGAAAGTATTTACTTCATGAGTAAGGCCTCTTGGGCCCCAAGGCCCTGATCATCCACCAGTCCATTCACCACACTCTCTTTGATGGAACTCCCTATCAACAGCAGGATGAATAATTGTGGCTAAGAGAGATCCATGTCCTACTCCCTGAAACATGAGAATATTAACTTTATATGTCAAAAATAGACTTTGCAGAAGTGATTAAGAATCTTGAGATGGGGAGAGCATCTTGGATTATCCAGGTAGACCTTAAATACAATCATACATGTTAGGAGAAAGGCAGAGGAAGGTTTGACACAGAAGAGGAGACAATGTGATCATGGAGACAGAGACTGGAGAGATGTGGCCACAAGCCAAGGAATGCCAACAGCCACCAGAAACTGGAAGAAACAAGGAATAGTTTCTCCTCAAGAGCCTACAAAGGGAGTATGATATGGCCAAAACTTGATTTCATAAATCTGGTCTTGAAGGCTGTGAGTGAATACCTACCTGTGGTTTTAAGCCATGAATGTTGTGGCAATTTTTAACAGCAGTCTCAGGAAATTGATACAGTGCCCCCTCTGTCAGTAGCTCTAAGCTCATTCCTTCCCTTGTGTTCTTTATCTTATCCTTGAAAAATATGTTGGTAGACATGCAGCCAACTCCAGTGTCTGTTGATCTCATTCTCCCTCCTCTATATACCCCCCAAACTCCAGGGGCCACAGACCAAGTTCCCCAATTAGCTCCCTTGGAGACCCTCTCCTTTGGTTGAAGTTGAGGGGAGAGTTCCTTCTTTCCCTCCCCCATAGGAGATACAACAGAAATCAGAAAGTTCCCTGCAAGAAAATTTTGCCTATACTGTCCTGCTTCAACCCTTAAATATTGTAGGCTCCACCCTTGACCCTTTGCAAGTCAGATTCAGGATGTCCAGGCCCCAGTTTAGAAAATTGGCTCCTTTTGTTAACTCTCAGCCTTTGGGTCGTAGCACAAGTCAAGACCCAGAGTCCTGTTTCTTCACCCACAAATCCCTGACAATTTCGTTACGGAGCAGTGTGGGAAGATGTGAATGATTCCAGGCCTACATGAGCCAGGACCTAGTGCTGTGGCCTTAGTCACTTCATCTCTTTGGCTTTGCCAGTTTTCTTCCCAGGAAAATGGGAGAGTTGAAAACTAGCAGAATTCCAAAGTCGCAGAACTATCAGTGGTGTGTGCAGGTGCAACTTCTGAGCTCAGCTCAGAGCCCCTACCTGTGGTAGGTTAGAGAGAAATGGCTCCTTCAGCCTTGAACTGATGTGAGTGCCCTAGCTAAAGATGTAAGTTTGAAATAGGTTCATAAAAGTAGTGTTTGCTAACTCTATACCGCAGCCACAGAAAAAAACACCTGAGGCATCAGACAAAGCATTTAATTTTTTAACTTAGAATCATTACAAAACACAAAAAACAGGAATAAAAGAAAAGAAAGGTGGGGAAGGGTAGACATGAGACTTGGATTTCACATTATGTAGCATCATGTGAGGCTACAGGTTTTCCCACCACTTCTGCCTTTCCTTCATTACTTACTCTGCCAGAACAAATGCTTGCTTGTATATGCTTATCATAGAAAAACTACTCACCTTCTCTAAGACACAGCCTTTTTATGAGAAAAAGTGACAACCTGTAGCAACACTAAATGTGCCACTCTAACAATAGCTTGTTATTAACAAGAAAAAAATCATAAAACTAAAAGTAGTGATTCCACTAGAACTAACTTGAGGGAAAACAGTCATGTGTTGAATATATTCCCAGAGGCAAAATATATAACTGGGTCTTTCAAATTCCCCAAACTCATCCATTCCAAAAGCCTCTCTTCTTCAGGGTCAGCTTCTGGGAAAACCCAAACCAAACATTCTGCAGAAAGTATTGTTGCATTTTCCAGATAAGAGCTTCCTGGCTCAGACAGCAGGTCAGCCTCCTGCTCAAGGTCACATTGCCAGTTGGTGTAAAGATTTAGGATCAAACTGAGAACCAATTTCAAAGTCAGTGCTCTTTCTTTCATTCCATCCCCCACCTCATGTCAAATATAGCTTTCAAAATAATATCTATTATTATTTTTAATTTCCCCATTTAAAATATTAAAGTAGATAGAAGTTAAAAATTTATCTAAGCTTTTTTTGAAAAAAAAAATTTTTTTCTATCATGTTTCAAAAGCATTGTAGAAGAAAACTTGCCAACATACAAAAATCCAAAAGGCATCATTAACCTTGCCAAGTGATTCACTGATGACCCAAAATGGAATGTGAAATCTTGATTGTGATAAATCAATACTATTGATCAGCACAATCATGATTGTTCTCTGGGCTACACCAACGTCCCAAATCGTCTGATTTTTCTCTCCCATTATGTCCCCCTTCCCCACTCTATGTAAACACAGTTCCCAAAGATCGCTCCCTGTTCCATATGGACAGTGTATATATTAGATGCCATCAGTGCCCAATCTGTGTCCCCTCAGCCCCATTTGGAGATCACCTGCACCTCCCCGACAGTCCCCTGCCATCTGTGGCTTCCTACCGCAAGCACCTGCATTCCTTTGGCTGAGGAGAATCTCTGGCTGCAAGAGCATTCTTGGCTTCACAGGGCAGCCATGCAGCAGTGCCAGGGAATCAATGTACCCATAGTGAACAGGGATTGCAAGTGTCCTTGCCCCTTGGCTCACCGTATTTTCCGTAGAGTCTCTCAGAAGGTATCTGGCAGGATTAAGGCCTAGTTGTCCACTGTAGAGATGTGCCCATTGACATGTTTTTTACTGGCTTTCCTCCTCCTACTTCTCCACTCCTTCACCTCCCAACTCCCTCTTCAAATAAACAACCTGTATTCAGATTCTTGTCTCTGGGTGTGCTTTTGGGAAAACTAAACCAGGAAAGAGTCTAATGAAAAATCACATTAAATATACCAGAAGACACAGAGATGAATAATAACCAGGCTGGGAATAAAATAAATATCCATTTATAGATTATACACTCTGGGAACAGGGATAATTTTTTATTCAACATTGTATTTATAACAACTAGCACTATCCCTGCACATATTGGCCTCAAAATTTTTTTAAATGGGTGAATTAATTAATTCATAAGAACTCCTAGCTCTCCCCTAAGGTTCTTCAAACTTTAAGGTGAGAAGTTACCCTAAATAATGCCAATGAAGAGATTGGAATTATAAAAGAGATATAAAATGATATAATGATTTAAACAACAATATATAACATTTGATTAAATGCAAAAATGTATCTTGTGTTTAAATAGAACATAGAGATGTTCATTTTCCCTAAAGTAGTCTTTAAATATAATGCATTCTTAGTATTGAATATAAATGCCAACAGAATGCTATTTAACCTAGGCAAGCTACTTCTGAAGTTCATAAAAAATAGTAAGGATAATTCTGGAAAAAGACATAAGAAATAGGACCATTGCTATGGCATTTATTTCTTAGTGCTATTTGCTCAGTAACACTAGTTTTGAAATCACTATTTGTAAAGATCTATGTTCCTAGACAAGGAACTCTTTTCACTAGATGGTCTAAGGGTGAAGGACAGAGTGTTTATCTTTCTAGTCTTCTTCATTCATCCATTCAATCACCATGTTTGCCAAGAGCCTATTCAGTGCAAGCCACTTGTCATTCATATAATTGCCTTTATTTAGTAAGGAAAAATTGCTGTGTGTAAGCACTTAGGACAGCATCTGGTCCACAGTAGCACTGTTTTATCTGTTACTACCTTAATTTCATTAATTCTAGAATTTCTTTCCAAATTTGAACATTTCCAAAATTAGGATACTCTGAAAATGAAGATCCCTTAGATTTGAAGAAATCCTGTATTGCTATTTGTTTTCTTCCATTTGATAAGAAGCCCCTGTATGGCAGAGGGTCATTCATCATCACACCCCAGCACCTGGCACGGTGGCTGATACCTCATATGTGCCCAGTGAATTAGTGGAATGATTGCAAAAAGGAAAGAAGCCTTCCCAGGGGACACCCACCTCACCTCACAGAGCTTACGTGTCTTCTTTCTCCTCTGAACTTCGAGGTGCTCTGGTCAGATCTCTCCTCTGATGTATCTCATATTCTACCTTGACCTACAGCTGAGGACCTGTGTTACCCTCTACTGCTGCAATGAAGGCAGGGTCCCTATCTTACTTATATGAGGATCAGCACGCCCTATTTTGCACAGTGCCTACACTAAGAGTTTCCATTAAAGTACTTTTAGTTGCAAGAAAATACACAATGTCAGCTTCACTGTGGTGTCCAGTCAGCCCAGCTATGAGCTCTGTGAGGGCAGAGATCAATCAGGTCCTTCTCGCCTCTAGGTATCCCAGAGCCTCGTTTATAGAAGGTGCTCAGCAAGTACAGAATGATGAACTTGTCCTTCTTACACCCCATCCCCGTCTCACACAGCATCCCTCTCTAGCACGTAATGCACAATTGTATGTTTCATAACACGGGTGGCAAACTCAAGGCCGGTGGGCTGAATCCGCTCTCCACCTTGTTTTATCCGGCCCAGCACCTTTAGGCCGGCACCTTGTTTCTTCCCAGCTTGCTTAACTATTAAGAAGTAGTTACATTTATACAGTCCTAAAACTACATTCAGCCCTTTCTAGGCAACCGACAGGCTGATGTGGCCCCCAGTGAAAATGGGTTTGACACCCCTGTTTTATAACCAACACAGCAGCAGAAGTCCTTCACAAATTTCAACTACAACACAAAACAGATTCAAATGGGGTCTGTGATTCATGCAGTTTTCTCTCCTCAGGAAAGCTGGTGTTCTAGAGCAGCTTCTATAATTTTTAAAACTCCCGATGCCAAATTAAGCCAGAATTTTTAGGAGTGGGAGCCAGGAAGCAATATTTTCTCTTTTCAGTTCTCAACATGCAACCCAGGTTGAGGTCTACCATATCTGCAATACAAACATTTGTTCCAAATAAGTTCAATGTGAGGATGATAATAGGTTTTGTGAAGGACTCAATACCAAAGGCTCTTGGAATGCAGAGTGGCCCTTGGGACCTTGACAAGTTCACCTGCCATAGCTTTCAGCTTCTACCTCCTCCGAAGGGGAGGCAGGGCAGCTGGGCCCTGCCCCTGCAGGGTTTGTGTGATGGCATCAAGCCTGCCATAGGCCTCTGGAAAGGCCTTTGGAACACCTCCTTCCAAACACCTTTTCCTTCACCAGCAGCTAGTGGCCTCCGGCACATCTGTCCCTCTGTGGGACTCAGTTTCCTTAACTACAAAACAAGATTATGCTAAAGCAAAAAAGTTTTATAATCCTCTCAGGTAAAAAATTAAGACTTATACCAAAAAAGTGTTCCTAAATCTTTTTATGTTTGGAAAAATTTAGAATTATTGGTTTGACTGTGAGATTTAATTCTTAGCTTTTTTTGTTTATTTTCTTCCCCCCAACTAAGTTCATCCAGCTTTTGTGCCTGTTTTGGCATGGAAATATATATTTTGTGGTGTGTGTGCTTGTGTGGAATGAGGTAACATGTATTTCATTAATCAGAAAATAATATCTAGGTACAGATCAAGTACCTTTAAAAAAAAAAAGGGACATTCAATCTTCACCTGATAGAGCATTAGAACAAATCTCTTATATTTGAGATCTATTTGGATCTTAGAATAGAGGTAAAACAGCTGTATGAGGTCTTCTGATTTATTCTTTCTAATAAAGGGACAGCAAGGCCCTGGCCAGGTAGCTCAGTTGGTTAGAGCATCATCCCAATACAACAAGGTTGTGGGTTGGGTCCACAATCAGGGGACATACAAGAATCAACAAATGAATGCATAAATAAGTGAAAAAACAAATCAACCTCCCTCTCTCAAACCAACAAATAAAAAAGGGACAGCGACTTTAAGCAGTATGTTTATTGATCTTGTGTGAGCAGAGCAAATTTTATGTAGTACAAATGGTACATTAGCATTACAACAGCAGTCAACAATGCTTGAAAACTTCTCTAAAATTCATTCTTTAGAATTATAATAGCTAACATCATGCTTATTATGTGCCAGGCACTGTCCTAACCAAATGTATTATTAATTCATTTGATCTTTTTGCATCCACCTTCCCAGGAGGATACTACAGTATATCATCTTCCCTCTTTTATGGAAGGGGGAACTGGGGTCAATTAACTTTTCCAAAGCCACACAGCCAGGACAACCTGGTTGAGAGTCCATTATCTCTCTCTCTCTCTCTCTTTTTAAAGATTTTATTTATTTTTTTTAGAAAGAGTAGGAAGAGAGGGAGGAAGAGAGGGAGAGAAGCATTGATTGGTTGCCTCTTGCACACTCACAACCAGGGACCTGGCCTGAAACCCAGGCATGTGCCCTGACTGGTAATCAAATTAGTGACTTTTCAGTTAACCGGACTGACAGTCAATCCACTGAGCCACAGCAGCCAGGGCCAGAGGCCATTCTTTTAACTGCTGCACTGGACTGCGTAAACAATTTTACAAGTGAATGGATTGATAACTGAATGTAAGTTTTCCTGAAACCATTCAAATTATGTAACAGCTCTACAATGCCTAGCATTGTGCAAGGCTAATGTTTCCCAAAACTGGTTCTAGGTCTTGCAAGGTACTTCCTGATAGCTTGCTGGGTCACTAGGTCTGGAGGATGCCATAAAATACAGGCTGCTCCGGCACAGTCCCACCATGACTATGCCAAAGATCTGAGAAACCTTAAAGGAAATACCATTTAACTCTAACCCAGCTTTTCCAACCATATTTACCTCTGAAAGCTCTTCCTGTCCCCTTCCACCACACCCCCACCTTGACACCTATTATATTTAAAGAGATGATGCACCAGACATGTAAATCCTCTTAAGAATTTGGTTTTCTAAGCCCAAGAAATAAGTATGATACATATTCTCTGCTAGGCATTGCACTATTGTTTCTAAGCATTATTTGTTGCCTAGCAGTAGAGTCACATGCACGGTAAGCTAGTCAGCAATGGAAGGGATTCAACCCTTCCATTGGAGGGTCTGATTTTACTAATCACTCTGCTGGGCTTCCCTGGTATCTAATGACAGCTAGACATTTAGCCTGGACTCAAGACCTACCGTGCCACAGTGTAATACCCAGTCAGATGGCTCTGCTGAAGGCCCTGCTTTGACCTCAATGATTCTGACCTTAGCCTCTAGGACTAGCCCTTCTGTGTCACCTAGTACAAGCAGTTGTATTCCTGCCCTGCTAGCTATGTCCAACTGCTTTGCCTAATACCCAGATGCCACTGGAATCAGAATGTAGCCTTGACTCCAACTCAGTGGCTGATCTGAGAAATCTGCAGCTGAAGGTGCCTGAAGCCAACAGCCCTTCTTTCCAATCTCCTGCTGTTTGCCATGCTCACAGGGATCCCCCCATTGTCTGCCTGGCAGTCACTCACCCCGGGCCTTCCTGCTGCTGATGGAACCCTGATGATAGCAATGCTAGTTCCCAAGGAGCTGAACATTTAGCTGAAGAGGAAGAACTCGTGGATAAGAAACAATGTAAAAAAAAAAAAAAAATTCTGAAGTAGATGGAATTAACAGAAGTTCTGGATAACCTGGAACAAGAAAGCAAGATGAAGTTGATGGAGCTGACTTTAAAGAATGACTGAGCTTAGAGTGAGAGTGACCAAGATGACTTCAGAAGGAGTGTAGTTCCACAGGGACAGATTCAAGCACGGGGCCGTGCCTGTGCTGGAGACAGTGGATGGACTCACCTGTCTGGTTCCCATATGCTGGTCGGGGGACACACGGGCTCTAGCAGGAGGGAGAACAGGGAGGGCAACACTGGTAGTTCAGAAGGCTTTGATCTCTTTAAGACTGCAGCGTAATAAAATTCTTAATTGCTCTGGCCAGTGGCTTAGTGGGTTCTATGCTGGCCTGTTAACCGAAGGCTCGCGGGTTCAATTCCCAATCAGGGGATATGCTTGGGTTGTGGGCCAGGTCCCCAGGAGGGGGCGTAAAAGAGGCAACCACACACATTTTTCTCTCCTTCTCTCTCCCTTTCTCTCTTTAAAAATAAGTGTTAATTGCACTACCTTTGTCACATACCAGACTGAAATCACTTGCTGACTGCCATTTATGTGACCTTTGATACACACATTTTAACAAAAACTTCACTCTCCCAGCTCCCTCTAAAATAGATATTAGTACTATTATCCCCCTTTTTCATAAGGGAACAGGCTCAAAAAGGGTCACATAAATGGCTGCCTGGCAGGAGCATAGTACACACTCAACTTGGAAGGGAGAGCTTTACCAACTCTTATGACAGGGTGAATGCAGCTGCCTTTGAGAATGAGTGTTCAACTGGCTTTTCAAGAAACAATGCCGAAAACCTGATTTAAGAGATCCCAAGGCACTTTCATATACAGTACACAGTCTTCCAGCCACTTGAGGCTGAGCATTTCCTTTACAAGTGTGACTTGTACTTGTCACCTAGACAACTGAGAGCTTTCTGCAAAATTGAGGATCACTTACCAAATGCTAAATGCTTGGTACCTGTGAGAAAATGTCTCCTGTGGAAAATGTCAGTCTGTGCTGCATATTGTTGGGTCTGAAGCCCTTCATTGTGGCCCAGGAGCTTAGAGCAATGCATTCTGGATCACTTTTATTAGGCAGCCACTATGTTCACCTTCTCAAACCTTATCCTCGGCTGAAATTCAAGTTAACTCTGAACAGAGAACGGCCCAGAACACCAATGTGGAGTCTCAAAAATTGTAAGGTAAGAGAGGAATCCTGTCCCTTCTGTCTAGAGAACCAGGCCCTGGGGCCAGACTAGTGCCCAATGGCTCACGGAAATTTTCCCACCATAACATGATGGATGCCCCATGCCTCCCTCAGGGATAGCGGCTCGTATGGCCATGATTCTTAACCAGGAGGAAAGTGGAAATGTTTTGTTTGCAAAGCCCCTAAGGAACTTGGAATGCAGGCCTGTGGCCTTTGAAACTGAGCACCAAACTTGTCTGTAATTTTACAGACAAAACTCGAGTCAGAGATGGCAACTGCCTTGGCCTTGGGAACCAGCAGGGACTGGACTAACCCGAAACCACATGACTCACAGTCCCTGTCCTTCCCTCTATTTCCAGTGTTTCTTCAGGCAAGAGCAGGCCGCTGCTGCAGGATTTTTCTCCCCTAGTCTCCCACTCTCAACCTAAGCACAAGCACAGTTTAGACAGGAACTGCCCTGACTCTTCTTCTGCAGGGATGGCTCTGACAGAACCAGAACAGGCATCCTGAGCACATGCATGAAATTCTCACACAGGGTGTATGGAGTTTGAACAAACTACATTTGCCACTTAGAAAGTGACGGCTGGTTACCTTGGCCTTGTTTCAGCCATGGTTAGCAAGACAGGATCAACTCTGGCTTTTGGAAAACCCTCAACTATTCCACAGCGTCCAGCACATCTGAGAGCCTGGTAACAAGTCCACCCTGGTGACATGCTGTCAGCCACTTGACAGCTAAGGCAGGAGGGGACTGACTGAGGAAACCATGCAGTTGTTTAGTTCACTGACTTTTCAAGGTCAGTGTTCTCCAATTCTCTGGTTTCAATCTGAACTAACCCCAGTCAGGCTTCCTGAAAACTGATCCTAAGTTGTTCTTCCTTAGGAAGTGGCATTTGAGGCTTACTAAATGTGCCTAGGGAGGCTAGTTCTATTTTGAGACACCTTGGAGTCAACCTCAAGGTCCAGGTTTCCCTGAGGACAAATACAATGTAGTAGTTTATGTTGACTTTACAGTTTCAAATAAGCAAGCTATGTTCTCTACCTCAATTACGATTTTGGTATACCCTGGCTCCCAGCTTTTTCCAAAAAGAGCAAATTAATTATCTATTGCTGTGTTAACAAATTACTCCAAACACAGTGGCTTAAATATAAACATTTATTATCTCACAGTTTCCATGGGTCAGGAGTGTGGGAGAACGTATCTGGGTGGCTCTGGCTCCGGGTCTCTCGTGAAGTTGCCATCAAGGCGTCAGCAGGAATCAGTCATCTTTCAGCCTGGGGGTGGCAGATCTGCCCCCACGATGGTCACTCCCTCAGCACCTCTAAGTCCTCACGAGATGGCAGCCGTTCTCCCCGCGTGAGGGAGCCAAGACAGAGCAGGGAGGAAGCAATGCCTCATCACCACAAGTGACATACCTGCACTTCCATATTCTATTTGTTGGAATTCAAACTAAATTCAGCCCATACTCAAAAGGAGGGCAAGGAAGCTATACACCTTTTAGAGAAAACCGTAGCAAGAACTTTGTGGAAAGATTTTAGAAACACCACAGAAACAAAGCATTATTTCCTTATCTGTTAACAACATATCAGTGCCAACTGCACCTTCCACTGTTTTCAAATTAATTTTCTTTAACCAGCAAGATAAATGTGTGTCAATTACCCAGGCAGAGAATTCAAGTATATCAATTTCTGGAAGGGAAGTTCCAGTTATGGTGAGTCTCCCAAAGATAAACTTCATATTATTAAGGCAACAATAAAATACTCATAAATACATAACACCTCTTCTTAGGCAAGAGAGGTTAAAATAACTTATGAAATCATAATCACCACCCCAAGGATCCTCCTTTTTCCTAGTTATCAGTTCATATTCACTCCTTTCCTACACAGAAGTCAATCCAAGGTAACAATACTTTTATTCCCTTCTTACTTAAAGGATATATACAGAGTATAAAAACCGTACATGTCTTCAATATAGGCCATACTATGTTTCCCACCTAGTGGATAAAAATGATACTAAATCATTTGAAAAACAAACTTGCTTCATAAGGTACTTCTGTTAAGTGTAACTTTTTATAATTATATCACATAATTGATGTCTATAAGTAGTTTCCATCTCAACAAATCCTGCATAAGTTCTTTCTATAAAGGAAACAATCTTGTACATAAATGTACATGTTCATGTATACTGCCACCTCTGGAATTCTCCAGACCAACACTTGGAACATTGCTAAAGACCAGGATATAATCCCAAAAGTCTCCCAGTAGCCAAAACATGTCCCAGTGTCCACACAGTGAAGCCCTGTTAGACCAACAACTGAAAGAGACTGGCACATGGACCTCAACCCTCATTTGTCAAGGGATCCAATAAACCCCATGCATTTCACTCCAAAGGGGGCTCCTCTTTCTCACCTTACACACTACTTGTAGAAACTGAATCTAATCTAATTCTAATCTGAATTCTGATCTTACAGCAGATCACAAAGGACAAGGAGAAGTGACCCAAGAATGTTCACTTTTGTATTAGGATTGACAGCAGACAGCAAATAAGTGTTAGAGAAGAGACACGAAACAAACCATATCATTCTTGGGGTCTGTGTAGAAAAAAACCATGTAATACAACTTGATTTATGACAATAATGAGGAATTGTAGAGAAATGGTTATGTTCCACACACTACCTTAGAATGAAACATATTTTGGAAACATTTTTGATGAGATTTTAAAAAGTTTTGTTGTTTAAAAAGGATGTCCAGAAAAAATGAATTTCCTGAAGGTTTCAAACATTTAAAGCTGATACTTCTTTAAGCAGACATTAACTTAAAAATAATTTTGCTACTGTTACATTACAATAAATAATTGTACTACTATCACTCGTGTTTAACACATGGCCTTTAAGAACCACAGACAACATGGAGTTTCTCTGTTCTTTGGTTACCAGTTTGCACTTTAATACACAGGTTTTCTTTCCCCTGTAAATTCTAAAAATTAAGTTTAACACACACACACACACACACACACACAACACACACACACTTTCCCAAATTCTACTTCCTATTCTTTTCCTTTGTGTTCAAAACAAACAAACAAAAACAACTACCAAAAGTAACCCAACTTCTAGTATCAATGAGTTTCCTAAATGAAGAGAGAAAGTTTTTTACAAGATTTTGGTTTTTAACTGTAAATCTTCCAAAGGGTCCAGTTTTCACATAATTTAATTCAATCCAAATGTAATGGACTATCTATAAGTACTTCGCTATGTATAGGGTAAGGCACAGCCTCTACCCAGGAAGAGCTTGGTGCCTGCATGGTAGGGGAGAGAAAGAAGCCAATACTGTGATAACTTAGGTGAGAAGGGGCTGGGAGCATGCCAGGCTACATGAAAAGACAGCCAACTGCTCACTGACGGGAAAACCTGGCACTCACTCTTGTGCGCTCTCCAGCTTCTTCCCTGCTTCCTTCTCCCCATGCTAAGCTGTCAGAGCTTAAATGCTTCCAAGCATTTTTGATCACTATTAGTGGACTTGGATTAGAATAATAGTGCCAAAGGCCTGAAATGACAAAGGCAAGTCAAACAACAGCACTTTTCATTACTTTGTAGACACTTTTATATGTGATTTTGCCTTCGTAATTATCCTAAGTGAGGCTACGGGGGTCCTACCCAGGTTCTGGAGGTAAAAAAAGAAATATGATTAGAATTATGGTGCTTTAAAAAAAGTGAGGAAGGACTCAATAAAGGCACACACGCTTCTGCTATAAAAACCTATGTAACAGCTCTGGAGAGGTACATAAACCTCTGTTCCCATGACCAAGAAAACATGACAAATAATTTTCACTTAAGTATCTTATAATAGTCACTGTGCAAAGTATTTTTTCATTCTAAATGAACCAGAACTCTAGAGGCCTACCAAGTTGTTCTTGCCTTCATTTTCACTACTATGGTCCTCATACAGAAAGAACAGAGGATCAGAAGAAAGTTACAAAATGTCAGCATGTGTAATGTTTTTCCAACATGTCAGTGATTTATATGTATGTGCACATATTTTGGGGGTTTTCAGAGAAATATCTTCCTTTTGTGCTGACTCTGAAATAAGGTAATCCAATCCTGGATAACATCATCTACTTAAGAATAGAAACCACGAGAAACTGAAGTGGTTACTAAACCATTTCAGTTTTAGGTTATGGTAATTAGGTTATGGTAATTTGAAACGTCTGTTAGTAAATAGCTAATATATTGCTTCTTGGTTCAATATGTAATAATTTTAGATCTGAAAGTTACCCATCTCTGATAAAAATTCTGCACCACATTAATGCTGAATAAAAAATTTACTGTGATTTTTTCCCCTGTGACATACGATTGTTTACTTTCCCTAGTTCTCCAAATGATACAGTTGCAGAACCTCTTGCAGCTGGTCTTGCCTGAAAATTATAATAAAAATTAAAGACATCAGAAATAAATATGTAGTCCTAATTAAACCCTTTAATGCTGTCTTACATTAAAAAACATTCCCCTTAAGTAAACAAACAATAAAAAGCAAAAGGAAACATAAACACACTAAGAAAAGTGATTTGTCATACTGTTACCTGTGACTCATGGTATTTCCATCCTATCATGTAATAGATCTGGTATGTGGCAGGCACGGAACCATCTTCATTTCTGTACATTTCTATAAAGACAAATGGTAAAAATCTGAAAAAAATGCTGGGAGGAAAAAATAATCTGCTTAATAAAAGCCATATCCTCCAAAGAGAAATGGATATTAGGATACTCGGAGTCTGGAAATATCTTACCTGAAAACTCCTCAATACTTGAGGAACTGACAGTACATAACTAGTAAAGACTATTTGGAAAAGGGATGTGGAGCTACAGGATCTGTGTTAAAGGAAGGACAGGAAGTCTGATGGTGCCTTCACGGGCAAGGTTGGAGAAGCACTGGCAACTGTAGGGGATAAACATGACAGGCACAGTTCCCCAGTGGTCTGGGCAGAGGACGGCTCGGCTCCCTTACCTCTGTACACGGCTGCAGCGGCTAGCATCGTGTCCCGGTGCAGGAGAGCTTTCCTATTCCATGCGCAATTACTCTCACCCATCCCTGAAAATATACACTACAGGCAGTTTGAGATCATAAAGCAAATACCCTGAGCAGCTTAATCAATACTGCACATTTAACCTTATTTCATCCAACAGTATACCGTTCTCCAACAGTCATGCAACATAACCTAAATAATAGCATTGTGCTCTCAGAATGTAGCCAGGCTTCTTACTTAGTGTCTCTAAGGCAAAACTACCTGAAGCTTCTGGAAGTTAAGACAAGTTGGGGAAGTGTCAAACTTCAGGAGGCTAGCCTCCTAAGGACATTTTACTTGCCAGCAATGGTCTCAAGTGAGCCAGTTGGGTAAAAATGGAGGTGAGTGGCCCTCCAGGTGAGTCATCAGGAGTTGGCAAGTGCCTTTCCAAGGATGCCATATTTCATGACCCTTCCGGCTGCTCTTCAAAGGAGTCCAGGACACTGCTACAACACCTTGCTCCTTCTAAGCCATAAATGTAACATGATCATGAAACTTGGAAAAGGGCTTTGACACTTATTAGATTATACCAAAGCTAATAGGTTTTCAAATTTTATAATTCTTCACTAATCACAGGTTAGAAAAAATTAGGTACATCTTTTTCGGGGGTACTTTCCTCAATATTTTAAAATTTATTTTTAGATTTCTTTCCTTAAGTTGGTAACTAAAGGGTGGCATTAATACTATTGTGTTGTTCATTAAAAGTTAGTGTTGTATATCTGACTTTTCTTTATGCATATACTTAAAATTACTTTGAAACTAGTCCTCAAAATTAAAAAAAAATACCAAAAGCAAGCCTCCTTTACATTTATTCTCTATATACCACATGACCAAAAATCAGTTAATTTTGTTGTTTTTCTACTTTAAAAAAAGAAAGCCAATAGACTTCTCAATATCAATGTCTACTATTAGTTTAAAAAGAATAATCTCCCAAATTTTCAATGGCCTTATTGAAAACATTCGATGAGCTGTTAAGTAAACCTTGTTCTTCTCTTCAATCCTCAAGGCTCCTATTATTTCCTAAAACAAAAGCAATGTCCCACATCCTGGAGTATAACAGCCCCAATTTACAAAGGACAAAGACAACCAGGTTAATCATCATGAAGGAAAAGGTGGATCTTATTCTTACTGCCATGGAAGCAGCTAGAAGATCTTGGACCAATTGCTCTGTGTCTTTAAGATAGCCAGACTAGATGATCTCTAAGGCTTTTAATGCTAACCTTTTAAACCCATGACATAATCCAATTTTAAAACATTCTCCTCCTGGGCAACTCCATCCAGAGATCAGAGGTGAACTGGGACTCACACTGCAGAGTCCATTGCTGCTGATGGCTGAGGTGCTACTCAGCTTCCTGCTCCCATGACTGACTCACACATTAGTTAAGAGGCAGCACCAGTGAAAAACAGGTTTAAGTTTTTAATGCACATACTTAACGCATTTCTATGAAATGCCTTCTAAATAACTCATTAGGATACAGTAATTAAGATCACGAGGCATAATGCTTTTCCTGAAGGTCTGACCTAAGTCTAACCTAGGCATGATGCTCCTTCTGATGCAGAAATTCAAGAGCATTACTATGCAGCATAGTCAGCAACAACTCCGCTGCCAGGACAGTCCCTCCCAACCCCCTCATCCCCCACCCCTCAAATTCGCATTTCCTGGGGAGTGCACAGCCATCCTGAACTTCCCTTCTCCTTGCAAAGAGTCTCGAGATTTGGGATCGTAATTCCACTTTTGACTCTTTCATAACCTGCAACAAAGTCATTTAACCTCTATTAAACTCAGTTTTGTGATCTTGAAAATGACATGGTGACGCTTCATAATTCAGATTGACCTCTGCTGAAGATGACCTGGGAAATACATTTGGGGACTTCTGACCACCTTTGGGCTTTGGCATAATAGCAAAATCTGGAAGGAGGTAACTGTTCAAGATTCTCACAGTGTTTTTAAGGTGAAGTTCAACTGTTTATAAAAAAATGTAATTTATTCTGGTTTACTAGGAATAACACTGAGTATTGTCTAAAAAACAACAGCAACAACAACTGAACTTACCTTAAAACTACTGTGAAAGCCTCCAAAACTTTTCGTGCATTCATTGCTGATACATAACTTGTTGTGTTAAATTAGGTCAACATTCTCGCCTTTTTTCTGTGAATTAATAATAATGGCAGCTTAAATGAGAAACACCACAACCGTTAAGAAGAAAGTATAATGCAAGGTAAAGTACCAAACCCAAAGTGAAGGTAGCACTATCTTCCAGTCTGCAAAGCTGCACTCCTGGAGACCTCCCAAGCTCCTTCTCTCACCTCGTCCTACCTTAGCTGCTGAGACCTTTCATCAGGAGAATGGTAAGGATTTCAGGATCTGTGTGAGGCTGATACACTGGGTTTGAATCAAGGCTCTACCACTTCTTAAATACATCACCATGAGCCTCAATTTCCTCATGTATAACAAGAGGTTAAGTATGCTAGTTCTAGTCTTACCTTCCTCATAAAATATGCTCAGGCACAATGCTGGAGAGTGAACCCTCTAACACACTAATTTGATTGTCTCTCCTTTGTGTAAATTTTTTCCAAGAAACTACCAGGCTCACCTGATAAAATCTAGATGCCTCTAATGGACTATCCTATATCATTTTCCATCATCTCCCCATTTTCCATGTTTAGGCAATGCTAAATTATTGTACAGTTCCTTACTAGGGAAGAGTGTATCCTCGTACATCTCTGTAGCTCTACACAGGCCATTTCCTCAGCCTGGAATGCAATGCCCACCCCTCCCCAAACCTGCACCCACCTCTTCATTCTCCTGGCAAGCCCATTTTAGCTTAGGTGCTGCCTCTTCTGCAAAAGCACGCCTGAGTCCCTAAGAAAATTTAGGGGGCTTCTTCCTCATTTCTCCCTGTTGTTGTAAAAAACCGTGATCTTATTTTACAGCTAAATACAGATCTCCATCTTTCTCTGTGTCTCTCCACTAGAACATATAAACTCCCTAAGATCAGGAACCATGTGTTTCTACCATTATTTCCGTGGTGAGCATGTAGTAGATGCTCAATAAATGGTAAGTGAATGAATATACAATCAACCAGTTAAGGCTAATATCTGTTCTCTTAAACATCACTTCTACAAGTTATTTTTAAACAATTCCTCTTAACCCTCCTAAGGATAGGAAACATCTGAGACTAAAACACACGATTTGTATAAAAGACTTTACAGTGGAAATATGAGCACTGGCAACAGTTCCTCAAGATAATGACCAGTTTAAAGCCCAGGTAATCAACTGGGAGGGAGCACAGGGCAACCTTCTGGTGACTAAAAACATTGTATACCTTTGTTTGGATGGTGGTTAAAAATACAAGCAGCTCTATACTTAAGATTAATGCATTTTATTGAACATCTATCTAACTTCAATGAAAAACAAATCCCACACAGATCAAGTATGCAATATAGAGCTCTAGATTCAAATCATAATTCTACAGACTTATTGTGACCATGGACAAAATAGTTAACTACCTGATGTCTCAACTTGCTCATCTGTACAATTAGGATATTAGGAAATACCATAAAACTACACATAGCATAAAATAAGTACTGTATTTTCAAATCAGTGGGCAGCAACCTCTTTCAACTGATAGGTCTACTTTCTAGTCTCTCTTTTCCTTCTTGAAATGAATCATGAGCACAGCATTTCTTGTAAAGCAGAACAAAAGTAAATGCTCTATTAGAAAAAAAATTATGTAATATTTTTTAAGAACAGTCAGTTACCAGCACACCACCATCTCTCAAGCTGTCAGGGGAAGGGGCTCCCTGAGCACATCCGGGGGAGCCAAGTGTGTGGGGCAATGCTCAGGAGGGAGTATGGATTTATTCTTGGCTCCCTGTCACCTTGGGCTGCATGCTAAGGCTACCAGTCCCTGTTATTAAATTATAATAAATTATAAGTGACTATAATAGTAGCTTTTCAGCTACATATATCTCCCTTTGTAATTCTCAAAGAAGGCTGGACAGTTGGTGAAATGGACCTGTTACAAATGGGTAGCATAAGAAGCAACAGAATCAAGTCAGGAGTCAGGAAGGGAAGGGGAATCTGGCACCTAAGTCTGCTAGGAGGTAGGCATTCTCTCTAGGCCTCAGTTTTCTCCCTTGTAATAAATACTATTTGTTTTTATAATCCTCTTGCTTTAACTCATCTTTAATTTTTCAGGATCCAGATTAAGACTCCCTTGAGTACATATCATCATGTTTCACAGAATAAACCTCTTTAATCTGTTCAGTTTCCCTTGCTCATTAAAGCAAAAAATCAAACCTCACTATTTCTCACAGAGGTAAGTTGATCCTCCAATTGAAGAAATCACTTTTCCAGTAGCCTCTGTGGTAGACGTGTATTTTTGCATACCTCACCCCTTTCATGGTTGGGGGCAGAGTCAGTGTCCTTATAGCTGCTCAAAGTCCCTTCCAGGCCACTACTTCTCTAGCCTGTGAAAAACCCTTCCTGCTGAGACCCACACCATGGGACCAGAACCCTTCCCCATTCTGCTTACTGTCAGACATCAGGGTCTCAGTCCATCCTTTCATTCATCAAAGGTTTGCCACTTGGTTCAGTTTCTGTCTGCACCCTAAATCCTGCTACTACCATGGATGACTTCAATGTTAATAACCAATTGTCAAGTAGGATAGCTTCTAAGATTTTTTAATCTCCTCACCACTAACAGACTTCTCTATCACACCTATAACATGTTCCAGAATCATCAATTCAAATACCCAATTGTCTGCCCATATCCTCCTGCCCTTCAAGCGTGTTCAGGTATTTCAACCATAATCATTCTCTGACCACCTTGGGATCACCTGTGCATGTATCCTTTCCTGTTTGTCAATCTATTAGTGCCTTCTTTTCCTTCTTCCTAGTTACCTTTCCTTCCAGCTTAGATTCTTTGGCCTACTATTTTAGTTATACTCTTGGAATTAAAATTTTTTTTTCAATAGTAGTATACATTCAGTATTATTTTACATTAATTTCAGGTACACAGCACAGTGATAGACATTTATGTAGTTTAAGAAGTGGTCCCCCTGATAATTCTAGTACCCACCTGGCATCATACATAGTCATTACAATATTACCATATTCCCTAAACTGTAATTTTTTATATCACATGACTGTTTTATAATGATCAATTTGTACTTCTTAATCCCTTCACCTTCATCACTCAAACCCCAGCTTGGAATTATTTTTGTCACTTTCAATTAGCAAAGCCTCAAACCACACTAATTTTTCTGTTATGTGCCTGTTGTTATTGAAGAAAGTCACAGATATGTTTGACCAACTTGAAATGTACCCTTCAAATTCTGTAATTTTCCCTGATCAATTCAACTTCCTATTCTCCACAATGACTATTTCAAATTATCTCCACTCAATTCTCAAACTTCTGACCTTTTCATTCTCAGTATACAATGCTATTTTCTATTCAACAGATAAAATAGATCCATTAGATGGGAAATTATTTCTATCAAAAATAAATGCCTATGCCCTCTTCCCTTGCTTTTATGCCTGCTCACCCCACCATCCTCCCCCCCGCCTTTTCATCTCACCCCCTTCCACCTTCTCAGAGATTTGACAAATCAATTATTCCTTCTCTCTCTTCCCAAGTCACTTCTATGGAAGCACTGATATTCTTCCAATCATCAGTTAAACAAATTCAAGCCTTAAGATAAAACAGATTGAAAAACCCCACCCCATGTCCTATTCCTCTGTTCCTCTCTGACATCTGCAACCTTTCCATCTACTTATTCACAAACTTCTTAAGAAAACAGTAGATGTTAGCTGTCCTCCCCTTCCACTTAGTCCTCAACCTAACATTACTTCTATTCCCATCACTTTTCAAAGAGCTCTCACCATGGCCATCATAACCTAAATCTAATGAACTTTCCTTTCCATCCATACCTCACTTCTCAAAACCATTTGATGCTTTTGATATCTCCTTATGTTTGAAACATTTTAGGTTCCCTTTATTTTGAACTTCCCTTGATTTAGACAATACTGTGCTTTTCTGTTGTTTCTCCTTACCACCTGCTGGCTGTTCTTCCTCAGTCTCTTTGTAGGCTTCTCCCTTTATGCAATCACTACATGTTAGGTTCCTAAAGGCTCAGGATCAGGCCACTTGCTCTTCTCACTGATGCTCTCATCCTAGGCAATTGCTTCAAATGCCACCTATTCACAAATGAGTCACAATTTTTTTGTCCTCATTTGAGGACAGGTTCTACTGATTTTTTAAAAAGATTTTATTCATTTATTTTTAGAGAGAGGGGAAGGAATGGAGAATTGTGAGATAGAAACATCAATTAGCTGCCTCTCACATGTGCCTGAACCAGGGACCAAACCTGCAACTCAGGTGTGTGCCATGACAGGGAACTGAACCAGTGACCTTTGGCTTTGCAATACGATGCCCAATCAAATGAGCAACACCAGTCAGAGATGTTGTACTGATTTTTAAAGAGAAAGGAAGGTAGGAGGTGGTAGGGGGAAAAAAGAAAGAGAAGTAGAGAGAAAGAGAAAGACTGAAGCATGCTGATGTGAGAGGAACATCAACAGGTTGCCTTCTGTATATACCTCAAACTAGGGTTGCAACCCACAACCTAGGTATGTGCCCTGACTAAGGGGTGAAGCTGCAACATTTTGGGACGACATTCCAACTGAGCCATCTGGTCAGGGTATGAGTCACAATTTTTTAACCCATGTACCCAATCACCTACTTGACATCTCTTTTTGATATTTCAAACCACTTCAAACCCAACATATCTGAATGTGAACTCAAGAGCTGTCCATGCCCATGCTTTATTTTTCTACTATTTACAGATGAAGCGCACCATATATCTGGTGATGGGAGCTAAAAACTCAGTATGTTTTAAGTGTCACTCTCCTTTATCAGAGCATATGTAACCCACCAGCAAGAACTGTCAAATTTATCTCCAAAGATCCCTAGAATCCACTCAATCCTCTCTATCTCCACTGCCGCCACCTTAGTCTAAACTACCATCACTTCTCACACAGCTTTACTCCAATATGTCTCCCTACTAGTTTATCTGCCAATCCATTCTTTTCAAAATATAAATCTGATATCTGCATCCCCTTCCTCAAAAAGTATTTTAAGATAAAGACAAACCATCCTAACAGGGATTGTGAGACCCTGCTATAATTCCTTATTATATGACCTGTATTCTAGCCAAAATGCCCTTCTTTCAATTCTTGCCATGCTCTTTCTTGGAACAGGGCCTTTGCACATGTTCTTCTCCTGGCCTGGGACTCACTTCCCTTCCCTATCACCTCGGCCTGGCACTCACTTCCCTCCCCTCTTCTTCACCTACTTAACATTTTTTAAAATAATATAATCACCATTTCTTCAGACAAGACTTTGCTGACTCTCTCAGAACAAGACCTATGCCCTTGACAACCTCAATCCTACATAAACCCCCACTACCTGCTTTCTTGTGCCTAGACCTGAGCTGCCAATTGCTGCTAAGGAAAGTCACTGATACATTCCACCAGCCTCAAATACACCATTCAGGAAAGTCCTGTCATCCTTTTATGGTAGTCACAGTCCTATGTACCTCTACGTCATAGCACTTAGCGCAGTTCTAATTTAACATTTACCTTTGTGGCAGGTGCCTGATGCCTGCCTCATCGTTTTATATTACAACCTCCATAAAGATAGCCTGCGTTCTTACCACCGACCCCTAGTGCTAGCCCCAGTGCTGTCATAGTGTGGGCTCTCAAAATATGCCTCAAATGGAGTCTGAAAATGCTTTAAAGTGCCTTACCTTGTAAATCTTCCATTAATTCAAACATTCCAGGATAATTAACTTGAATTTCATCAGTGTCCTATTTAAAAAGAAATGTTTATTTGACATTTATCACAAGACAATCCAGATTCAAAGGCCATAGAGATTACCCAGACCAATTTCTCAAGATAAGCAGCAATCTTCATTATAGTATTCTTCACAGAGGTCATCTGACTTATGCTTGAATTATAATGATTACAGATTACAGATTACAGAATAAATATTCACCATTTTAAGAGAACTCTTTCTAAAACTCTGTAAACTGGTTCTAGTTCCTTCTCTGGGAACAACACAGAGTAAGTCTGGTCTGTACTCTGCAAACCAGTGGCATCTTCTTAAAATCTAAAAACTGCCAGGGTACTGTACGGGAGCAGGATTTTCCCACCCCAAAATAGGTCTCTTTAGCATGTGGATGATTGTAGGCTGATTGCTTTTAAAAAAAACAAAAGGCTCCAGAAGGGCTTTTTACCTAAACTGCCTAAAAGAATTTTGATAAAGGGCTTGGTCCAGGAAGAACACTATCACCAGGGATAACCACGAAGAATAGGGGCAAGATATGGTAATGGTAACTTGGCCAGACTTGAAGACCAGAGGCTTCTCTGTGTTAAACTGCCTCTGTGTCCCAGCAAATGTTTGTTTACCAAACATCTGTTTTGCCATCTCCATGTGAACTGCCTTCCTTCCACTTTGAAGTTCCAGAATTCTCTTTAACTCAGAATGCATGTAAGCCGCAACTGCCTGTCTGTGGGCTCCATATTATTATGAAGCTCCCATACATAGGAAATTAAATCTGATTTTCTGTTAGTCTGTCTCATGTCAATTTAATTCTTAGACCAACCAGAAGAACCTAGAGGAGAGGAGGATTTTTTTTTCCTTACCAAACAATACCATAATTTTTCTAGAGGGAGGGTTAGTCTTCTGGAGAAAATTAATAGATCCTTACATATTCTCACTACATTTCTCTATACTGTATATAGTCACCATCAACTCTTAGAACATGGCACCCAGAATCAAGCCAAACAGCCTCAACTGCCATGATTCTACTTCAGTAATACAGCAATACTGCACTATCTCAGTTAGGATATGGGTGCACTGCTGACATAGTTTGTTTCTCAAATCAAGTTTTGGACAATGATGCCCTATCCTTTATGAACCTTGATTTACGTTGGTTTACTGTTGGTACAGTGGCAGAAACTACTGATACTCCCCAAAAGCCAGGTGTATCTTCTGCCCTGAAGGCCTATGGGTCCACTTCCCAGATCGCTCCAGCCCTAATGGAGTACAGCCCCATCCGACATTCTCTAACTCTTGTGAATGTACATTTCCTCATCTCTGCTTCATGTGGCATTATTTCAGTTGAGGGCTGGAGATACAGGTAGTGATGTAAACGTTCCTGTACATCCCTCTTTCCCTAGCTATGTCTTGGAAAATAGCACTTGTTAACTGAGGTAACCATTTCTTAACTATTAGTCTGGTAAATAATATGAAAAATTTTACATTTCCACATTGTGCCAATTGAAATGTGTTTATACAAACTAAGTTTATTTATTTATTTATTTTAAAATTCTGTAGTGTGTGTGTTTTTTTAAGATTTTATTTATCATTCTTAGAGAGAGGGGAAGAGAGAGAGGCAAAGAGGGAGAGAGACATCAATGTATGGTTGCCTTTCACCTGCCTCCAGCTATGGATCTGGCAGACCTGGCTTGCAACCTGGTTATGTGCCCTGGCTAGGGAATCGAACCACCAACTTTTGGGTTTGCAGGCTAGCGCCTTATCCACTGTGCCACCAGCCACGGCTTACAAACTAAGTTTAAAAAGGGAAAGTGCCAAACCTTCCAATACCATTGATACCTACAGTTTTTTATCTTTAAAATGAGAAGTTGTTTCTGAACTGTGTAATTAATGGGTTACCCGATCCTTTTGATAGTTACCACAGTCAGAGTGTTAAAGCCAGCTCTCCCGAGCAGATGTCCAAGGTCACTGACAGCAGTGAAAGGAGAAACATGTGGAGAAAATCCTCCTTCCCTTTCCATTTCTGCTAACTGTAATGAACACCGAAGTTCATAGAGTGTGTCACCTCCAAACATTGCACCAATAAAAACTCCATCTGGTTTTAAAACATAATGAATCTGTAATAAATACAAGACAACATAACTGTTCAAAATGTTATTCATAAAAATGGTAAAATGAAATATTATTTAAATCAATATTTTATGATTACTATTCTTATTTTGCCAAATTAATTAGATAATTTAATAAATAATACCTAAGGCAACAAGGCACTGCAGTATAATATTGTTGTAAAGATAGATAATACATGTATTGATACTATTAGTATCTATAAAATGTTTTCAAAATTAAAAAAATACATACAACTTGGTTTTATTATCAGAAAAATACTGAAAGAAAAAGTCTTATAGTGTGGTAGCTTGCTACATACAACTTGGTTTTATTATCAGAAAAATACTGAAAGAAAAAGTCTTATAGTGTGGTAGCTTGCAAAAAAAAATCACAATTCTTTCTGTATCTGTACTCTCTGAAAGGTCACTCTGTAACAACTCCCATCAGGAGATGAAGTCTACCTCCCCACTGCTTGAATCTGGGCTGGACTTATGGTATGCTTTGGCCAGAGGAATGCAGTGCAAGTGACAGTGTATCAGTGTCAAGCAGAGGTCTCAAATGGCCTTGCATGCTTCTACCTGCCCTCTTTGAGCCCAGTCTGGCCACTATGTTGTGTACAAGCCAGGCTGGTGAAGGATGAGGGACATGGGGAGCAGCTGGTGTCCCAGCTGAGGCCATCCTTGACCAGCAAGCTCTAAGACAATCTAGCAGCAGATCACAAACACATGGACAAGCCAAGTCAGAGCCAGAAAAAATTCTTAAAGCCAACCCAAATTCTCACCCACAAAATCATAAGCTAAATAAACGGCTGTTTTAAACCACTAAGCTGGGGTGCCTTGCAATGCAGAAAAAGCTGGCAGAGAAACTATTATAATTCACCTGGAAGCAGATGTTTTCCTTAAGGAGAAGTAACTTAACTTACTTTCCAGCTTGAAAACAAAAACCTAAGCAAGATAGTGGCTAGAATGAATTCCAGAATCGCAAATGTTTACTCACTGACTCTCAGACCTACAGTCTGTAACTAGTTTTGACTGGCTATTCTCAGAGAAATGTTAAAGGAAAGGATAAATTTTGAAGTAAACCAGGATCTAAATCATTGCAGGCTCTTCTAATCAAAGTATCCATCTTAAACTTATAGTAAAGATATTCAATTATACAATTACCACAAAATATTTTTGTAACCTTTAGTTACAAAATATATTTTATATTATAAAATATAAGAATATATTTATTACAATATATGAAGCAATTATAAACCAGTATATAAGCAAACGAACTGTAAAATTTGGGTTTCTTCCCTTCTCCTCCTTTAATGTTACTTCCTTCACCAGTCACCTAATATTTCAAGTACCTAATATTTAACAGCTCTCTGTAGTTTCTCTCTACCTTAGAAGGTTTATCAATCCCCATAGATTTCACAAGGATTATCTTCTAAACTATCTTCATCTTGTATATCTTCCCAGAACTCTAAACTTATCTTCAACTCCCTGTTCCAGACATTTGTCTCTTGGCAAATTCACTTCCCAACACATCCAACACATACACAATCCTTATTCTTAAACCAATTCCCCTTTACAATGACTACATTTCTGTTAATTATCATTTTCTATTCCCTTTATCTGCTCATTATCATTTTTTCCCTCTACTTTTCCTAATTATTCCCCCAGGCATCCAGACTCTAAACTTTAAGGTGAGCTTTGACTCTTCCCTCTCTTTGATCTTCAGATCTAAACAGCCACTGCGGATTCTTCCTTTTATCTATCATTGCCAACTAGTTTTAGTTTATCTCATGCCCTGGACCACTGAAACAATCTTGTTTCAGCTGAGTCAACTTCTGGCATAAGTTTTCTAATCAACAAAATGAAGACATCTTGCAAAGTTATTTAACACATATAAAAAGGGCACAGTGATTGGCAAATAGTATGTGCTTAAGATATGCTAGTTATTACCTTGCCTACCAGCTTTATAATTATGTCACTTTCCTCTTCAAAATTCTCCAGTGACTCTTAACTACATAAAGAAAAACTCCAAATTATTTAATCTGTCACCCAAGTCCTCCTGAATCTGGTCCCAATACCTCATCTCCAAGCACTAAGCTAATCCTCCAAACAGGCTTCCTCTTTGTCCTTGCATGCTCCTGGGGCCCTTCTACCCCTCACTTACTTTGATTCTGCCTTTCTGGAATGCCTTCCCTATCCAAACCCGACCTATCCTTCAAGGTCCCTTTCAAGTGATTCCTTCCACTTGAAGTTTTCTTGGCAGATCTAAGCCAGGGTGATCTCCTTCCCTCCTCTAAACATAGTGCTTTTACCTACCATTCATCTGTTTGCTGATAAATATCAACCAAGTTTATCTAGAACTCTATAAGGCCTGAGGAAGATACAAATATAAACAAGTTCCTATCCACAAAAAATGTATAGGCAATTAAGCAGAAAAAAGGCCACTCAGAAAATGTCTTATAATATCAGTATTATTTTGTACAAGTTACTAAAGTTTTCATAAATATTTAAACATCTTCACAATAAGATTTTCTGAATTGCCGGGGAGGGAGAAAATTACCCAGTATACTTAATATGTCAAGGAGCATATATCCAGCCTACATGCATAATAAATCCTTACTTGATTTGTTTCAACTTCTAATTGTCAGAAGTATGAAATGGAAAACATGTAAGTTTCCATGTGAAACAGAAACATCTAAAAGTTTCTAATAGTAAATAAAATAACAGGCTATTAGAATAAACATTAGGTTTCTTACCTGTTCAAGTGCGCTAGGAAGGTCATTCACCCAGTGCAAGCTAAAATATGAAAATATATATTTGTTCTAGCTTAATTCATATAATTAAGAAGTACAACTAGTATAATAATAAGCCACAAAAAGGTGTTAATTTTAAATTTTAAATTGCATATCAAAATTCATTCATTGGTTTTGTAAATGAATGACTAGAAGTTAAAAAAAATAATTCCTAGAGGTAAACTTTGCTTCTGTGGCACTAGAAAATGTGATACCATTTCACTTTGCTTATATGATTATCTGTCCAATTATTCTTCACTGAATAAAGTTTTTCCAAATAAGACAAATGGCCAATAGGTATATGAAAAGATGCGCAAAATCACTAATGATTAGAGAAATGCAAATTAATGCCTCAATGATACCTATTAGTATGGCTATGATAAAACAAAAAACAAGACAACAAATGCAGGCAAAGATGTGGAGTAAAGGGAACTCTTGTACACTGTTGGTGGAAATGTAAACTGGAAACAGTATGGAGGTTCCTCAAAAACAAACAAACAAAAAAACCAACTACCATATAATCCAGCAATCCCACTTCTGGCTACATACCCAAAGGAAATGAAAAATGTTTTATTTCAAATAGACATCTGCACTCCCATCTTCAGTGTAACGTTATTCTCAATAGCCAAGATGTGGAAACAACCTAAGTGTTTGTCAATGGATGAATGGTTAAAAAAGATGTGATATACAAACACACTAGAATACTGCTCAGTAGTAGAGGAGAGGGAAAAATCCTGCCTTTTGGGACAATACAGAGGGGCTCTGAGGGCATTGTACAATATGAAATAAGTCAGACAAAGAAAAAAATACTGTATATTCTCTTTTATGTACAGAATCTTTAAAAGCCAAACACACAGAAACAGAACAGAATGGTGGATTATCAAAGGCAGGAGAATGAGGGATACAAACTCTCAGGTATAAGATGAGCAAGATTTGGGGATCTAATACACAGAATGCAACTACAATGAGTAATACTGTATTACACACTTCAAGGTTTTTAAAAGTAGATCTTAAATGTTATCACCAATATAAAAAATTTGTATCACCCATACACACAAATCATAATAAAGTGAAGGGATGAAGATGTTAACTAACCTTATTGTGATAATCATTTTGCAATATACACATGTATCTCATCATTACATTGTATACCTTTAACTTGCATATGTTATATATCAATAATAATTTTAAAAAGCTGGGTAAAAATAAAGTAAAAGTCATTTCTATGCAGTATCTCATCTGTAGTGCTATTCTGAAACTTACTTGTAGTAAAAAATAAGCACCTTATGACATGTTCAGAAAAATTCATCAATTAAAACAAGCTACAGATGTATTCTAAATCCTACTTTTCTAGAAAAAAATAAAATTCACAAGACCTATAATTTTCCCAAGGTAAAGAATATTAGTCACCAAAAAATTCAGTGAGTATTTTGGTAACACCCCATGTTTTTTGACATCAAAAGAGAAAAATATAAACAAATACAAAGCTCTATATATTGCAAACTTAGTTAAGAAACTCTTGCATTGTCTTTTGACTATTTTCTTCCACTGTGTAGTGATATGTGATGGCAAAAATTAGTCTCTGTAGAATATAGTCACACTTTCTTAGTGGGGTTGGCATTCTTTTATACTGACTTCAAAGGAGCACTGAATACCCATTTCAAACCACATTGTATTAAGCTCACATTTACCCTTCATAATATTTTATAACAATTACTACATACTTTTAAAATTAAATGTCATGTTAAAAGCTCTATTATTAGAAAACTGAAAGCAACAGAGTTAGTTACTTGCAAATAGCAAGCCAGCCAAAGTTCAAACCTGGGTTCTGTCTGCCCAGGGTTCTTTCCCTTAGACCAAGGCTCTGTAATGGTTTTAACTTTATGACAGATTCAAAATACTTTTCAAAATTTGTTCAGCAATAGAATCTGAATACCTTTAAAGTTTCCTCAGCACACCTCAAAAAGCAGTGAAGAAGTGACAAACTCACTGAAGCAAGCAACAAGCATGACTACCTCAGTTTGCCAGGGACCGAGGAGTTTCTAGGACTTAGGCCTCTTAGTAGTAACACTGGCAAGGTCATGGGCAAACCATTCTGACTGATCACCCTAAAAACAGCTATCAAAAGGGTTGTATTGAGCATGTTCAATCTTTGAAAGAAAATCTGACTACAATAATAAGGCAGGAAAAATGAGGTACCATATAGACTGTTTTATTTTTTTCTGTTAGACACAAGTTCTCTTTTAAAATACCTTTTTATTGCTATTCTATTACAGTTGTCCCAATTTTCCCCCCATTGCTCTCCCCTGCTCCACCCTCCCCATCCCTTCTCCCTCAGTCAATCCCACCTAGTTGTCCAAGTCCGTGGGTCTTTCACATTAGCTCCTTGACTATACTTGCTCTTTCCTTGGTTCTCCCCCTCCTCCTTCCCCTCTGGTCACCTTCAGTCTGTTTCTTGCTTCCATGCCTCTGGGTCTATTTTGCTCATTTGTTTGTTTTGCTCATTAGGTTCCTATGTTAGGTGAGATGATACAGTATTTGTCTTTTGCAGACACTAAGTTCTTTGAGGATAGTTTCCTAAATTTATTTCTGTACTGCCCCAAAGCATCTAGCTCACTGCATATTATAATATATTCAATAAATATTTGCAATACATGTTGTGTAATGAGTGTGGGAGAACATGCCAGAAAGAACAAAGGAAAAAAAGTAACATTGAGGAGTATATTTCTGTGTAAAAAAGGAATTAAAATGGAAGGAAATGCTGGCTTTTCCTTACTTGCTAGAATGGGTTTATAAGGTACTCTAACATTTGAATATTGGAATTAGCATATGCTTTCAAACTCCTGCCACATCAATATCAATTCCAAAATACTAAGTTACATCAGGGAGAAACACCCTTCTATCACAGATAAGCTTCAGCAAATGGGGGAAGTTGTGGAAAAAGAGTTGAGGTACTATATCATATAACCTCCACTGGGGAGCATATAGCCACAATCCTTTACCAGGAAAATATTAGAGCTTATAAACAAACAAAAACAAACAACAACAAAAAACCCTATGTTGTGACTTAAAAAAAAATAAATGCTTAATTAATTTTACTCCATTATTTACTCCATTATTTATTTTATTTATAACATGTATTTTTTAAAAGTACAAATGGATTACCAACCTTAAACTGCTAACAACCAGGTCAAATGTATTTTCTCTGAAAGGAAGGAATTCTTCATCAGCTAAAACAGTGACAGTAGGAATTTCCGTTTCTAAGGTATTTTTCTAATGGTTAAAAAATAGAAGTTCAAAGGCACATTTATCAAATCTCAATCATGAACACAATCACTGTTTGTTAAACTTAAATCATGTTATATTCACTTGGCAGTTTCTACCCCTTCTTAAAAAACTTGAGCTACAAAGAAGGCTCTCAAAAAATATTTCTTAAATTGTACTTAAGACCAGCCAAAAAAATTGGCTACCCTGTAAGCAAAACATAAATAGGACACCTATCTCACACCAAAGCAAAAAAGTTTACATGGGATAACTGAAACCATAAAAATACTAGATAACAATATTGGTGAATATTTTTACACTCTTTGATTAAAATGCATAACATGATGACTCAAAAGCCAGAAACTATTAAAAACTTGATGTATTTGATAATGTATTTGATAATCAAAAACTTCTAAAAAGCAATAAGTAATACAAACAACACACTTTGGAAAATATTTACAACATATATGATAAAACATTAATATCCCTAAAAAATACACTAGAATAAAAAACACTTAGAATAAAAGCAGATAAAGGTACAGACATATCAAAAAACTGTAAAATTCACAATTAAAAAATACCAATAGTCAAATAGCAGTAGCTAAAAGACATCAACAGATATTTCGTTACACTAGTGATCAAAAAAATGCAAGTAAAAATAATGAGATTCTACTTTCTGCCTATCAGATTGACAAACACAAAACAATTAGCTTATGTTGCCAAAGAGAAGGAAAAAAGAATACTTTCATTTAATACAGGTATTCAACCTTTCTAAGGTCAGCCTCAAATCCATAAATTCCAGTATTAGGGGTTTATTCCCAGAAAGAAGATAAATAAATCACACAAAGTTGCTTTATGTGATGATATTCACCACAATATTGGTTATTGAGAAACTGGAAATATAACTGTCCTTCAAGATCAATTTAGCTAAATATACCATAGAATATTCATATATTAGAGCACTATACAGCCATTTAAAATGACAGTGTGTATATTTGTCATTCACTAGTATGTTAACATTTGCACGAAACTGTATGAGATAAATAAATACAAAGGTGAAGACCAAAATGTCACCAGTGGACTACACATTTTTCCTTTATATTTCCAGTATTGTTCAATTTTTTCATGTATTATTAATTATAATCAGAAAAAAAGCTATTTTCATTTTAAAAGAAATAAAGAACTGAAAGCCAAACCAGGAAGTCAAAAACCAGTGTTAAAAAGCTACCTACCAGAGTATTTTCTGCTACGTCTACTTGGAAAAACTTTCCAACAGTTTCCTGAAATAGAATAATCAAAGCTGATCCAAGGTTATAAAAACAAACAACAATCCAGTAACAATAAAAAAATGCTGAAATTTCTAAAAGAGAATGTGATAGTTACAGATTAATTTTTAGTTTTTGTAAGGGTATTTTCTGCATCAAACCAGTATGATGCACAAATACCTTTAATAACACATATTAAATTACAGGTTTAAATATAGGCAGCCAATCTTATACTTAACACATTTAACTATATTTTGTAAAACAGAGAACACAGGTATGAATAATATACAGTAAAAGAAGAAACACACCAAGTAAACAAACATCCATCAGGTGTTAATACGTGCTATGGAAGCAAATAAAGCAACTAGCCAGTGGAGAATGGGGGCCCTATTTTATAGAATAGTCGGGGAAGAAACAGATCTTTGATGAGGGGTTATTTGGCTAAAACCTAAAAGAGGTGAGAAAGTAAGCCATACAAAAATCTTGGGGAAAAGCAAAGAGATCAACAAGCGCAGTGAAAAGCCCTGGCCAGCGTGAGAGACAGACAGCAAGGGGGCCAGCTGCTGGGGAGCAAGGGGAAGGTTAAGATCACAGACCTAACACAGAGCCAGGTCACTGGGGGCTCTGGATTATTACTGAGTTATATAAGAAGCCAGTAGTTCTGAGCAGAGAGCTGATAATATAATAAACTGACTTATGTTTTAAAAGGATTACTTTACTGTGAAAATGGACAAGGGCAAAGGTAGCAGCAGGGAGGCCAATAAAAAGATTATTCATAATATTGACCAATATGGTAATGGTGAAAGTGGGAAGAAGTGGTAAGAGTTATGGATATATTTTCGAGTTCAAATAAGACTGGCTGATGGATTTGATGTGGAGGGGAGAACAAAAGAGGGTGAGCCACTAGAAGATCTGATTTGCCATGCTCACTGTACCTAATCAGTCATAAAGTTCTGTGGATTCTACCAGATCTCTCACACAGTGCGTGTGATAAATTGGTAATAACTTTGCATCCCCTTATTTCAAGTGCTTATTAATTTTGAAAAACTATGTTTCGAAGGTTATGATTTAACATCATTGTTTCAGATATAAAGTATTAAATTCTGAGAACACCCATCATGTCAAAGGAACATGATGTTAGAACAACCATTATATCTGGACTGTGTGCAGGGCCAACTGCTAAGGAAATTGCTGACTTCAATATGTACAGTTGACAACATGAAGGTGTTTGATGCTGATCCTGATGTTGTCACACCAACAAGGAAAACACACAAGGTATGCAAGGATCACACAGTCCAGATATTGTATACAGAATTCAGGAGATGATCAATGAAGAACCAGGGAAGTCAATGCGCTCCATAGCAAGAGAACAGCAGATGTTGGATGCAATGGTTTGCAAGGTTATTGCTGAAGATATCAGATACAGATCATATGTTCTTAGAAGCCAGTTTATGACAGCGGACAAAGGAAAGGCGCTTTGAAAATGCAAGGAAACTGCTAACATTGAAAAATCCTGAAGAAAAATATCCTCTGATTTTCTTCTCTGATGCAAAGAATTCTCAGCAGGACAAAATAGTCAACAGAGGAAACAACAGATGGCTCTGTGAGAATCTTGATGAAGACCCAATTGTCATGAAAACAAAATTTCCCGCTACAGTTATGGTGTTAGGTGTTATCAGCAATAAAGGGGATATCATGACCCTGCATTTTTTCCCACAAGGCTTGAAGGTGACTGCTGATGTTTACCTTGATGTTTTGAGAGAAGCTGTTATACCATGGATGAAGGAAGTCACAAATGGACATCATTTTATCTTCCAACAAGATGGTACACCAGCACATAATGCCAAAAAGGTGCAAGAATGTCTCAGTGTCAATGTCCCTGAATTACTGTCAAAGGAAATCTGGCCACCTAGCTCACCAGATGCAAATCCTTTAGACTATTATGTATGGAGCAGTTGTGAGAGAGAAGTTAATAAACAACCTCATTCCAATAAAGAGGCTGTTAAAGCTAAGATTGAAAATATTATGATGTACATCTATGGATAAAGAAACATTAAAGCATGCTCAAGATTCTGAAGTTGAATCAAGTCTATTATTGCAGCAAATGGAGACTCTAGAACAATTTAAAAAATACTATGTTTACACAGAACCAAATATATGAATGCAGTGAATAGGCTTTCAGTGGTCAGGGGGAAAGGGGTTGGGGGGAAGGGGGAGGCAGAGGCAAGAAAGGGGAGCAGCTTAGACAAGAACCTAGTATAAAGGAACCATGGACATGGACAACTTTGGGGGGAATGGGTGGGTGGGGAGGGTGACAGAGGGAAGCAAAAAGGGGATGGATGTAATAAAACAACAATAAAATATTTAAAAAAATACTATGTTTACATATTTACATATAATAAATTTATTTAAAAATATAGCACTTTGGTGGTATGTTGTTTATTTTACTAAAATTTTGCCACTTTATTGTGCGCACCCTGTACATCTCTTCCCTATATCTTGCTGCCTTCATACGGGTGGCAGGTCTTTACCTCTCATGGCTGCACAGCCTTTAACACAGCTCTCTCATTGGTCTGTTTCTTTATTCTCTCCCTTCTTCAATCCTTCTTACATACCAGCCTGAAATTAATCCTCCTGCTATGTCTTTACTTTCAATGCCTATGACATGCCATTTCAGTTTCTTTCAAATCCCAGATCAGATTCTGTATCCTTTTTGAGGTCTTGGACCACCTGAACTCCTACTGATTTTTCCCTTCCCTTAACTTCTGTTACAGTCTAATGGTTCTGTTACAGGTTAGTAACTCTACCATTTCTGTGCTGTTTACTATTATCAACAATACTATTTTGGAAGCCTCACACATATTCCTACCTCTGCCCTGAACAAGTGTATGTTTTTCCTAAGTAGATTTTACATAGAAATCCCACTTCAATCTGTGTCCATTAGTGTCCTATATATAGGGGTTAAAACAATAAATTAATATCTTTCTGGTTTGAATTAGAAAATGCAAATAAAGCAGTATAAGTATTAATAAAGGCTACTTACCACACCAAAATTGGTATTGTTCTTATCTAAAAGTTCACTTAATCACATTTCCAAATGATTTTATTGTAGATTATTAAAACAGTTGAACAAAGTTAAGACTAAAGAGCAATGCATCTTACATATACATATATATATATATATACATATATATATTTTACATATATGTACGTTTTGTTTTTTTTTTAAGATTTTATTTATTATTTTTAGAGAGAAGGGAAGGGAAGAAGGCAGAGAGGGAGAGAAACATCAATGCATGGTTGCCTTTCACCTGCCTCCAGCTGGAGGCCTGGCTTGCAACCCAGTTATATGTGCCCTGACTGGGAATTGAACCAGCAACCTTTGGGTTCACAGGCCACTGCCTACCCACTGTGCCACCAGCCAGGGCTGCTTATATACATTTAAAGAAACTATCAGTAGGAACACTGTCTGAAATAGACTCAAAGTAAAGAAAAACCACTTTAAGAAAAATACTTAAGAGGGGATACAAAATCACCTTTTGTTCCACTACTTCAAAAAATCACCACTTCTGATATAATCCAAATATAACTGATTAGGGAATTCCTTCCTTAAAGTTAGCCAATTTTATTTCTGAAAGTAAATTAAATCATCAAATAGATATACCTTATTCAAATGCTGTGCTATGTAACCTCTTCCACAACCAACATCCAAAGCAAGGGGAAAATCTCTAAAAAATAAACACAGAAGTTATGTTTTATCTGTAATAATACAGCCCATAAAATAATTATTAGGATCTAATTTTGCTTATAATTTGATAACACTAATTTGAAAGTTAATGCAACTTTCAAAAAGTTTTATAATCTCTCTCTTTTGCCTTGCAAGTTGTGTGTACCAGAAAACACGCCAGACAGAGCAAGTCTCACTGGGTTAGCCATTCACAGGAACTGACTTTCCCTATGGTTGTTCCATGACAGAGATTCAAGAACAGATTTAGAGGGTGCATTTTAATTTGATAATATATCCAGATAAAGAACCAAAAGGAATTAACATGAAAATAATCTGCATACTTATCAGGAACTTTTAATTATTTTTATTTCTCAAATGTGCTAAGGCAGATGACTTAGGTATCATCATGTTTATAAAATACCATGATGTATCATGTTAAAATAAAAATAAAGTACTAACTAAATAATAGCTCACTTTTATTTCATTTTTCCTAGGTTTAGCAGTATGTCAAGTGTTCAGAGTTAAGTAAGTCAACACTAAGTCACCCAACTAAAAGGCAGCAATCAGAATTTAAAATTTATTAAGTTTCCAAAGCAAGGGGAAAATCCCTAAAAAGCAAACACAGGGAATAATGATTCTGAACCTATGTAATGCTGTCTCTAAATATATGATGTCATTCTAAATCAGTACATACATCTAATTGTAGGCCATGAGTTACAAAAAATTTGTGGCAAGAAAGCATAAAAGTTTATCCACTAATAACATTTTTCCTATTGGAACCAAGAGTACCTTTTCAGATTCTGTTAAAAACCTATTATCAGAGACTTCTGGCCAAGATGCAGGTGTAGGTAGACATACTTCGCCACTTGCTTGCTTAATAAATTTCACTTCATTTCTTGCTTCACTTAACTCTGCTTGTGTAGTCTGTTCAATTCTTTGTTTGCAACAATCAAGAGCCTACACCCCGTTTCCATCTGCAACACCTACACACAATTGGAGAACTTCTGGTGACAGAGAACCATTTATTCATCTAATACCATTTATCTTAAATGTGAACATAGATTGTATGTTCAACCTTTATGCACCGTGAAGTAGATAGACTTTACAATCACATTGACTTGACTTAGAATTCTGGGCCTGCAATTTACAGGCTCTATGACCAAAGACAAGTAATTTAATCTTGCAATACTTCCGTTTCCCCTACCATAAAATGGAAAAATTATTTTCTCCCTCAGTGTTGGTGTGAAAATTTTAGGAATACTGCATATAAAGTATTTAGCCCAGTACAAATACTCAACAAAAGTTAGTTCTGAGTTTTTACTGATTAAAGCAGTATTAAGTGAGCCTCAGACAACAAGTAAGATATTTAATAACTTGTAAGGCTAGGTTTTATTTATTTTTATTATTTCCAGAAAGAGGGTAGGGAGAGAGGCAGAGAGGGAGAGAAACATCAATGTATGGTTGCCTTTCACCTGCCTCCAGCTAAGGACCTGGCTGGAGACCTGGCTTGCAACCTTGTTATGTGCCCTGGCTGGGAATCAAACCAGCGACCTTTGGGTTCACAGGCAGGTGCCTTATCCACTGTGCCACTAGCCAGGGCTCAAGGTTAGTTTTTAAAAACCATCTCAATACTGTCAGTATTGACAATATAAACTGCTCTTTCTAATAGGACATTAGTATAAGGGCATTTAGACTGGTATTTTAAATAATTTATTTCCAAAGAGTTACTATTAGCTTAAAATATGCTTTTGGCCATAATCACAGTTTTCTCCACAGACCATGTTTTGTTCAGTAGTATGACATAAAAAAATTGTAAAGTTCAAACTGATTTGGAAAATTTGTTTCAATTATTAAATCACAAATGACCTAAAATCCAGGCAAGTGACTACAGTATAAATAATTAGTTATTTAGAGCTTTTAAATATGGAACTAATGAAACAGATGAAATGGGGGCAATTATTTGCACCAATGAAGCTTTTTTTCTTCTAACCTTACAAAATTAAATCATCCTAACACTTTAAGTAGCAAAGATAGATATGACTGAAGCAGCTTGTGATTTTGTAAAATTCCTTTTTTATAGACAAATGTAATAAATTTATCCATACTGGTCTAATTTAATGGATATCTTTTAAATTAAAAAAAGCAAACAGGTGATTTACTAACATCACAGAGCAATTCTACACAAGGCCATTATTTAACTGTTATATATTTGAATCTGTAAAGCTTTCCTTATGCCTAATATAGAGTAATAAAGCCATTAAAGTTTTAATAATTACTTGAAGAAAGTGTTCTTTTCTCAAATCTGCCTTTATATAATTATCATAGAACACTTATTGCCATTAAGAACACTTCAGATAAAATGGCCAAAGGCTCTTATAGCCTGACTGGGAAACAATTCTAGGTAGACAAACTCTCTTTTGCTTAGATGGTAAAATATTGTGTTGTTAATTTTAGACTTTTAAAACTGGGTTTAGGTAATATTAAAAATCCAAATGCAGGGAATTCTTTATCTCCATTTTGAAGCTATCTTCCCATTACTGGCTTTTGACTAAATCAAGTAGATCAGTCACACCGATTTGGAGCAAAGCTAAGCATGTGCTTCAATTCATTCTTTCTGTAGAAAACAATGAAAAACACTTGCTCTTTCACATATGAAAACAGAAGACTTATAGGGGAATTAAAATCACTAATCCTGGTAACAAATTTGTCCAGATTCTGCCATTCGAGATATCAAGCTCTCATTATCTAATGTCTCCAGTCTCTAATCAAAGTTGATTGTATTTGGTTGTGTATTTATCATCACCTACCTGGCTATGTCATATACACGGTCTGCAATCCGACTGCCAACCTGAGGGATTGTAAAGGAAAATGATGTACACAAATTAAGATGAGTAGGTTTAACAGAGAAGTAACACTCTTTTTCCAAAAAGGGACAATCCATAGGTTATGTTTCAACATTTTTGTAACTACTTCCATTTATCCCCTTTTCAATGTGACCACAGCCATTTTCTTTTCAAATCTAAATAGGAATGTAAGATATAAAAATGTCCCAGAAAAAAAATGTGACAAATTACTTCAGGAGTCAATTTAAAAGAAATCGAAACTATTAAACATATTCTACATAGACTTTGATCTCTATGTATGTATATATGTGTATGTATGTAGATATGGCCTTTATAGTCCATGTGCTGTAAGAGCACAAGGACAAAAATCAATAGGACCATAATAGACATTTATTGTCCACAAGTATTAGCATGAAATATAAAAGTAAAAACTTATTTAATTAGTTGATATTTATTACTTAATCACTTAGTTAAAAATTCTATTATTTGAAGCCCTGGCTGGTAGCAGAGTGGATTGGCACTGGCCTGCAAACCCGAAGGTCCCTTGGTTCCAGTCCCAGACAGGGCACATAACCAGGTTGCAAGCCAGGTCTCCAGCCAAGTCCATAGCTGGAGGCAGGTGAAAGGCAACCATCCATTGGTTTCTCTCTCCCTCTCTCCCTTCCCCACTCTCTAAAAATAACAAAAAGAAATCTTTAAATAAAAAATAAGAAGAAGAGAATGAATAAGTTAAACTTTATTATTTGATGAGTACTTACAAATTTTTGGTACTCCTAAATGAGTAAACAACTTTTTTGTGCAGTATTTGCCCATTAGAAAAAGTCAATCACATCTGAAGAAACTGCACTTTCCATCCTTTCCCCAATCCCACCCTAATCTAAAAGAGGTGATAAGGTAGGTGCCCCCTTTTGCTGGGCTGCCTTCATTTGGCAAGAATAGCTGTGAGAGCCTATATTCCCCACCTTCTATTCATTCTCTCATAAACACCCCAGAGTTTCAAGTAGGACCCAAAAGTTCAGAGGCATACGTGTATGTGTATTTGCTTTGGGGGCAGGGGGGGAAAGAAGGAGGCATAGCAGAAGTCTTTTCTCAGAGTCCACTTCAAATACCATGCTTAACATTTGTTATACAAAGAACTCTCATATACTTTACATCATTTATTCTGGTCTTGTACATTGGCCAGGCCTCAGTCAAACTGTAAACCAGGATTACAAGCCAGCGTGAACCCTGAGAACACAGTAAATCATCTGATCAGGCCAGGGCTTGCGCTGAGCTCTGCCCCAAGTAGGAGCTCGGCAAGTGTTTGTACCTTTGGCTTGATCTCCAATTCTGCTCCACCCCTGAAGAAACAATTCTTTAGGCCTGAGCTCAGTAATGACTATCCACAGAGGAAAAACCCTCAGTCCCTAGTCCACCTGGGCAGAGAGGAGGAGGTCTCTTGAAATCACACAGACAAACCAGAGATTTTAAAGTATCTTAATTCGCTCTTCCAAAACAAAAACCAGATTCTATCACTCCACTGCTTAAAACCATTCAACTGCCTCACATTCCTCTACAGCAGTGCTGGCCAATATAAAAACAGTAAGAGCCACAAGTACGATTAAATTTTTTTTGGTAGTCACTTTACATGAAAACGAAACAGGGGAAATTAACATATTTATTTAACTCATATCAAAAATATAATTTCAACATGAATCAATATGAATTCACTAATGAAATATTTTACATCCATTTTTCATACCAAGTCACTGAAATTCAGCGCATTTTACACTCACAGCGCATCTCAGTGGAACGAGCCACGTCTGAAATGCTCAACAGCCACATGTGGATAGAGATGACCCTACTGAGTGGGCTGCTGAGACAGACAAAACCCCAGGTCCTTACGTCTCAGGGCTCTAATAACTGGGGCCCACTCTGACGTCCTCTTCCCCTTTCCCTGCTGGGCTCAACATGGTTCTCCCGGCCTCAGAGGCTCTGCCTTTGTCTTTCCCTTGCCCGGAAGGCTTCCCTCCCCAGACTCCGTGGTGGACGCCGCACCGCATCCGCTGCCGGAGCGGCCGCTGCCGTCACCGTGCCCCATTCACTTTATCGTCTCATCTAACCTCAGCGAAAATCACATTGTTTGTCTGTTTCACCTCTTCCACAAGAACGAAAGGTCAAGAAGGCAGCAGTCTATTTTGCCCAGGAGGGAGGGAATGAATGGCCCCTTACAAATACCCGAGCCCCTTCCGTGATTACAGCAGAGGCCCAGACAGAAAGGCCGCTGCTCAAGGTCACTCGCGAGCTGGAGTCTCCCGGGGCCTGGCCGGAGCCCCGAGACCAAAGCCAAGGCTCCTCGTCGCCTCCCCTCTGCCCCGCGGACTCACCTCCTCCTTCAGGTAGTCGAACTTCACAGGGTCGGGCTGTCGAGCCGCCCAGTTCTTCTGTTTCCTCTTCAAATCTCGGTCGAAGATATTCAGGGTTCTGGGCGAGGAGCTGCCCGGGGAAGAGACGCTAGAGGCGACCTTTCTGACACTCAAGTTCTTCTTCGGGAAGCCCGCCGCCCGAGACTTGGGCCACGGGAGCCAGAGCAGGCTCAGCCGAAGCATCTTAGCGGCTGACGCCTCTGGACGGCATGCCTACCGTGCGCATGCGCCCTCCGCAGCTTGGGCGCCTACTCTAGAGGTCTTCGCGGAGGGGAAGATGAAGTAGTTTGGCCCAGTTCGCGTGCCATTACGGCGGAGCGTCTCGCGGAGGATTGTGGGTGCGGCCCCACGTGAGACTCAGAGAAGGATCGGAGGAGGTGAGTGGTGTAGGATTCGAAAAGGACTGTAAAGGGGGCAGAACCAGTTTCTGATAGGAATAGTTTGGGGTACGCCCCCTCTCCTTGTCTTTCTAGTCTGATTTTTCAGACTTTTTGACCTTTGTCAGGGTCCTCTGGGGGAACTTCAGTCCAATAGCAGCGTCCCCAGGTTTGGTCGCTAGGATGACCCTGGTTCCGGGGCTGCCCTGGTGTTCCCCGCGTTAGAGGGTGGGTGTAAGGGGAGGGTGTCGGAGGGGAGGTGAGGTTGCCTTCCCCTTTCTGAATATCTGACTTTCGGTTAGTATTTTCATTCTAAGCGTTTATATGCCTTAACTCTGGTAGTTGGATGAGCTGCCTCGTAAGGCTGTGCGGAGTGTTGAATGTGTTAATACATCTAAAACTCAGCACGCTACCCGGCACGCCATGATTAATACTATTTTTAAGTGTGCAAGTGGTTTATCGAAACCTTTGAGTTTTCTTGATGTATATATTTTTCCAATTTTTAGAATAGAATACAGCCTTATCATCGAGTCTTGTTTTTGAAACAAAGCGCCACTACCCTGTTTGATTACTTTTCGCTCCAAATAATCAGCTTAAAATTAAATCTATTTTAGGGATACTAAACTATTAGTGACTTTATTCAAGAAAAAGTATTAATCGTATTGCAATATGTTTGAGGGTGAGAATCAGCCCATTTGAGTCTTCGTCACTTTTAAAATAAATTACAGGAGATGTGATTATTTATTAACTAGAACAAGACTTCACCTCCTCTTGAAGGATGGTTGGATCTAAAAAGAGAACCTTGTGAGCTAAATTTGACTTTATTTTGGTCTTTTGTTATGAAATTAGCCTTTTAGAAGTAAAGGCTGTTCAAAGTAGCATGAGTTAAGGGTTAACAGAGAATAGGACCAGATTGTGAAGGAAGAAAATGAGACCAGTTGAGGTTTGGGAATCTTAATTACATTAGCTTTTAACTTGTAATGCATACTGTTAATCAAACAGAATTACAGAATTAGAGTGCAGTTGGCTAGTAAGCATTTGCCCTGGAATTGTTTGCTTCTGCCTTAAATTTATTTCTTCTAGTACTCTGTAACTGAAAGAAAGTATTTTGATAGTTTTTGGTTTTCTGCGTATGACTGAATAAATTTTTTAATCAAATTAGACTCTTCCTTTACTTGCATTTAATTTAGACTGTATTGTTAATATCCCCCCCCCCCCAAAAAGTCTCATTTAATTATATCACTATCCTTCCATTATTGTAACATTTGTTCTATTTTTCAGTATATGGTTTCTTCAAGTATTCGGCCAGTCACACATTTTAAAATGGCATCCAAACAAGAAGTAATGAATGATCAGCGGTTTAAGCGGGTTACAAAGGACCCAAGATTTTGGGAAATGCCAGAAAAAGATCGAAAAGTCAAAATTGACAAGAGATTTCGAGCCATGTTTCATGACAAAAAGTTCAAGTTGAATTATGCTGTGGATAAAAGAGGACGCCCCATCAGCCACAGCACTACAGAGGACTTGAAACGTTTTTATGATCTTTCAGATTCTGATTCTGATCTCTCAGGTGAAGATGATAAAGCTTTGAACCAGAAGAAAATAAAGAAGAAGAAAAACCAGAAAGATCAAATAGAATCAAAAAATTTAGTTGAGAAGAAAAAGAAAGCCAAGAAAATTAACCAAAAGGATCCTGGAAATAAAAACAATTTAGATAACTCTGACACAATTCAGAAAGGAAAAAACTCTTGCAAATCTAAGAAGGTAGATTCAAAAATAAGTCCACAAAAAGATAGTGAAGAATTTATAACAAAAAGTACAAAATGGAAAAAGAATAATATTCAACACAATACAGACTTATGTTCCAAAGGAAGAGGAAGGACAGTAGAGTCAGGCGCTTCTGAAATAGTGAAATCTTCCAAGATCAAGTATTCTGAGACAAGAAGGGAAATACAGCCAGGTTTGTTGGAAAAAAATTAAGGATTCCTTGGTATTATTTATATTTATTCTGATCTTTTAAAAATGTAAACATAGTAAGTTTTTATATTGTATGAATTATCTATCAAGTGCTTATTTAGAACTACAAAGGTATAAAAGAAAAATATAATCACTTTTTTTTTTTAAGATTTTATTTATTATTTTTCAGAGAGAGGGGAAGGGAGAGAGTCAGAGAGGGGGAGAGAGACATCAGTGTATGGTTGCCTTTCACCTGCTTCCATCTACAGATCTGGCTGGAGACCTGGCTTGCAACCTGGTTATGTTGCCCTGGCTGGGAATCAAACCAGCGACCTTTGGGTTCACAGTCCAGCGCCTTATCTACTGTGCTACCAGCCAGGGCATAATCGCTATTTTTGATTTGGTGCTGTAATACCTAGAAGAGATACAAAGATCGGAGTCTTGAGGTTAAACAATAAATTTAATTGTGTTAGGCACTAGTGAAAACTGCATTGGCTAATCAGTTAAAGTGTTAAATGTTCTCATAAAATAATAACAATTGTGCCTAAAAAAGGTGTTAAGAGTTGGCTACTCTTTCATTTCTTCAGCTACTTTTAGTGACTATTATTTGACAAAGCATAAGTAATACATGGTTCCCCTGTCAGGGCTACTGTTAGCACATTTAATACCTGTGAAAATTAGAGAACGGTATGCTGTTTTGAATACACAAAACTCCTAATTTGGTAAGGGAAAGCATCTTTAATTGAAGCAACAGGTTCTTTTTCCTTGAACAGATACATGCATTTCCTGCACTATACATAGCTTGGGGAGTGGAATTTGGCCTTTATTTTAGTCTATCTTATTCCTTTGCAGATCCTCTAGTGCAAAAAACAGTTTGGTAAGCTATGCAGGGGCTGTCACCCCAGTAAATTCAATTATTTTGCAAAAGCACTGTCCAATAGAAATACATAACTTTTTACAAAGATTTTATTTATTATTTTCAGAGAGAAGGGAAAGGAGAGAGTCAGAGAGGGAGAGAGACATCAGTGTATGGTTGCCATTCACCTGCTTCTAACTACAGATCTGGCAGGAGACCTGGCTTGCAAGCTGGTTACCTGCCCTGGCTGGGAATCGAACCAGTGACCTTTGGGTTTGCAGGCCGGCACCTATCCACTGAGCCACCAGCCAGAGCGAAATATATAATTTTGAAGTTCACATTAAAAAGGAAAAAGAAACAGGTGAAGTTAATTTTATTAACATGTACTTAACCCAGTACATCAAAAATTATTTTAATGTGTAATCAATATAAAAATTTTAATGGGATGTTTTACATTTTTTTTCATACTGATCTCAAGTTAGGTGAGCCACATTTCAGGAGCTCAGTTGCCACATATGACTGCTGGCTACCATATTGGACAGCACAGATCTAAGGTGGAAGAAATTAGAACCGTAAAATGAAACAATAATTATGAGTCATAAAAGATGTTCTGCAGAGGACTATGCGAATTCTGAAGAAGTCACTCAAGATACAGTAATCAGAAAAAATTATAAATGAAGTGTTATTTTGATAAGGGATTGCTTGCTGTGGTATAGAAAAGATGTTACCTATAAGTAGGAATGAAGGGATTCCATGTATAACCATCTTTTGTTCGTTGTTGACTCATCAGTTATCATTTAAGCAATTACTGCATGCCAAGATTTTTTAAATAGCTATTAAGAAAAAATGATGTGAGGAGTTGCAGTTTGGTATTATGTGTCATTTTAAAATATTGATGCCTAGCACTTGCACACCTAAAACTTTATTTGAAGTAAATAATTGGACATGTGTGTAAGAATATACAGTGTAGCATTGTTTTTACATTTTTTAAAAAATGGTAACATAAATCGTTAGGGTATTAAGTAAGTTATGGTACATCTGTGACTGTGATATATGCAGTTTTAAAAATGGTTACCAACTAGCATAAGTAGTATGACCATTTGTTTTAAGTAGCTGGATAAGTAGTAGTGTTTACAATCACTGCTAGAGCAGTACCATTTAAGAATAAAGGTAATCCCACAACTTCTAGCATAAGGCTTTGTATGTGATGGGTTCTGAGCAACTATTGAATGAATACTCCAGATGTACTTAATGTTGTCAAAACACTAAAACATTAGATCTTTTTAAGATTTTGTTTATTATTTTAGAGGGGAAAGGAGAGAGGCAGAGAGGGAGAGAGACATTCAATGTATGGTTGCCTTTTACCTGCCTCCACTTGCAGACCTGGCTATGTGCCCTGGCTGAGGAATCAAACCAGGGACCTTTGGGTTCACAGGCTGGCGCCTGATCCACTGTGCTACCAGCCAGGGCTAAAATATTGGATCTTTTAAAATCACCCATGTATCATACCCAGAGTGTGATAGGTAGTACCTTTGTAATGTGAAAAGATACCATATGTGAGATTATACTCAAACACTTTTTTTTTTTTTTTAATTTTATTTATTATTTCCAGAGAGAGAGGAAAGGAGAGAGGCAGAGAGAGAGAGAGAGGTCAATGTATGGTTGCCTTTCACCTGCCTCCAGCCAAGGATCTGCCTGGAGACCTGGCTTACAACCTGGTTATGTGCCTTGGCTGGGGAATCGAACCAGTGACCCCTGGGTTCGCAGGCTGGCACCTTATCTACTGTGCCACCAGCCAGGGCTCTCAAACACTTTTAATGTTAATAACCTTGTATTTATATCAGAATCTTAAAACTTTAAAAACACCACATCTGTGATTTCAGGGACAAAGTTAATATTTAAAATTTAATTTAAAATACTCAATTTAATGAAAAATATTGGTGATATTGAGAAATGGTAGACAGAACAAGATCCCCAAGGTGTATTTCCAAGCATGTTGATTAAAAGTGAATTCTGTAACATTCCTTCGCTGTTATGTTAGTGTTTTTCCAATCCCAGTAATGGAATTTATAATGCCAGTTTTGGCTGTTTTGCACTTAATGGCTAGTTGCTTTTTTTTTTTTTTTTTTAAATTACTCCCCCTATCTGTGGTACTAAAAAAAAAGCCACGCCCTGTCTGGTGTGGGTCAATGGATTGAGTGCCAGCCTGCAAACAAAAGGTCACCGATTTGATTCCCAGTCAGGGCATATGTTTGGGTGGTTGGGTTGCAGGCCAGATCCACAGTTGAGGGTGTGCGAGAGGCAACTGAGTTTCACACATTGAAGTTTCTCTCCCTCTCTCTCTCCTTTCCTGTTCTTCTAAAAATAAATAGAAAATGAAATGAAATAATAAAAATAAGTAGAATCTTTTAAAAATAAATATAAGCCCATTTCCTACTTTTCCTCTTAAAACTTTCCATTTAATTTTAGGTTATATAACATCTTTGTGAAGCCTTCCTTATAATGAATGTCTTTCTGTGGGCAAATTTAGATGTGTCTCCCTGGGACACTTTAGAATATAGCTTCATAAATCAGCAAACAATTTCTTTTTGTTTACGAACTCATCAGGAGCATGAGATCATATTGCAAATGATTTCCCTTTTTCCCTTCACTTGTTCAATTCTTTATTTATAGTAGATACTTAGTAATAAGTATTTGGTCAATGAATGACTATTATAAGGTTATAGGACCAAGAGAAAAACTTAAGTTCTGGTTTCATTTGTAGCCTTAAGCTAAGTTCCAACTTAAAGATGAATAAAACATATAAGGTAAATCTCCTGTATTATGTATACACACAGTAGATGGAAGCATATGATTGTTTTAGAAATAGAAAAGGAGCCCTTTTAGAATTGTGAGGGCCAAAAATATCTAATTTAAATGAAATCAGTCTTTCACTCTTCATATATTGCTAAGTTACAAAGTTCAAGGCTTAACAGAAAAGTTAAAATTATTATGTCACTCCCTTCATAGATGATACATCACAACTTGTTATACTACATGAATGGGTTAAAAATTTTGTCTCTGAGACTCTACAGTTTTCTTGCTAGAAGTGCCTTTGTGTTGTCTTAGGTGACTCAGAGGCACTTCTAGTACAACATATCCAAAATATGATCCAACATATCCAAAATAGATCATCAACTGATGATCTGTCTCTACCAAATGAACAGATTGGTTCCTTCCCAACATTGCTCCATGCCAAGCCACTATCACTGATTACTGTTGGTTTTACTTCCTAACTGATTCTGAAAGTCAGAAGTGACTCCATTCTCTTCTCTACATTTCTACTGCCACCAACTTAGTGCTATCTTCATTTCTTGGCATGAGTATGTACTGCACTTCTCTCAGTTAAATCCGCTCTTGACCCCTTCAGTCAGTTTTCTGCAGCATAGTTAAGGTGATCTCCTCAAAAGGCAAATCAGATGTCTTTCCTGAAAACAGCAGTGGCTTCTCACTACTTTACAAGAAAATCTAAACCTTCTGCATGGTTTTGGATAGTGTAATTCTTCAATTTAATTCCTTACTTGACTCCTGGCTGTCTGAGATGTGCACATGCTTTCCAGTTTTGTTTTGTTTTTCTGTTAATAGATCTATTCATATGCTTTTCTTCCTGTTTCGAACATTAATCTATTTGTTAAACCTTCTTTGCTTAATTCCTCTTCATTCTTAAAGTAGTGACTCATAGCATTATATCCCTACTCTATACCTATCATTCTATGTTTTAAATGTGTATTGGTATGATTAATTTGATTTGAGATCAGTGTCTGCCCATGTGTTGTCTTACTCAACTGGGAGTTCGGCACTGATTGCTTTTCTTGTGCCAGTAATTGTATGTTGATCATCTAGCACACAGCATGCACTCCGTAAATATTGAACGAATGTATGAATCTACTTTTATGACCTGGTCTAATAAATAACTTGGTTAGACATGAATTCCACTCTCTTTTATAGAAAATATATTTTTACTGGATTTCAGTTCATTTTATGTTTACATAGTTTTTTAATTTCTCCTTCCTTTACCTATTTGCCCTGGTTCCACTCGTAGCTGCAGGACACAATGATGTTTATGAAAAGCCAACAGGAGGTAAACTGTTTGATGAAGATGCTCTGGGGGAAGATTTAGAAAGTGGTAGTGAAATAGAAAGTGATGAAGAATCTGGAGATGGAATTACAGGCATTGACAGAGATTCAGCTGATGATGATGACAGTGATGAAAATGATGAAGAGGATGAAAATGATGATAGTGAGGATGATGATGAAAGTGACAGTGGCCCTGATCTTGCAAGAGGTAAAGGAAATATAGAAACTAGTTCTGAAGATGAAGAAGATATGGCAGATTTACTTCCCGAGGAATCTGGTTTTGAGCATGCTTGGAGAGAACTAGATAAAGATGCTCCTCGGGGTGATGAGGTAATCTTTTGAATAAATAAGATCATTTGTGAAGAGCACTGTACAAGTAGCTTTTGTGGGTGGTAGGACTGATGTCATTAAATTAACTGGGAAAAGCTTTATTGCTAAATAATAATCTTGCTGACAGTTCTGATTAAAACCTCTTGATATGGAGTATATCTAAATTTGATGTCTGTTCAAGCAAATAAGGAAGTTCCTCATAAATAATTAAAAATCACATGAAATTTTTAGAAAATAACTTGAACTCAGATCCTATTGTACCTATTAGAAATGCTACAGGGTACCATACGCACCTTCCCTCTTTATGGATAGGTGGCTAAATAGTTTAACAGACTTGGTAGTTAAAAAATCAGCTCATCATCATGCTTTGATTTGGGAACTGCCAAGGGAAAGTACTTTCTATTGACAGTTTTACTGTTGTGTGATTTGAAGTTCTCTTTTACATATTGAAACTCCATAGATAAATACTACATTGGTGATTTCAGAATTGGGATAAAGAAGACATTGCATTTTTAGTATCTTATTTTGTAGGCGTTGGGAACAACACATTATGTAATAAAATTTTTCTCATTTCTTAGGTTACACATCGATTAGCAGTTTGCAACATGGACTGGGATAGATTAAAGGCAAAAGATTTACTTGCTCTGTTCAATTCATTTAAACCTAAAGGAGGTGTTATATTTTCTGTAAAGGTGAGAATTGATTTCATTTTAAATAAATATTTCTAAGCATTTATTAATAAGTTCATTTTTATTTTTTTAAGTCATAGTTTTCTTTTAAAGAAAATAATTTATCTGAAAATTGTTACATTTTGGTGTGAAATTGATAAGTATAATAAAAGGAAGAGTAAAATTATTAATGGGTTATATGATTGTAAATAATTAAAAATAGAAATCAATAGAGAATCTATTATAAGCTCAGTAAAGGGATGGAATATAAGATAAATAAATAAATTGCATTCTTTATTACCAGCATTAACCAGTTAAAAAAAAATCTTATTTTTATTATCATCAAAAATATACATAGCTGGAGGCACACAAAAGGCAATCATACATTGATGTTTCTCTCCCTTTCTTTCCCCTCCCCTTCCCCTCTCCTAAAAATAATGAATATAGCCCTGGTTTGTGGCACAGTGGATAAGGCACCAGCCTGTGAACCCAAGGTTTCTGGTTTGATTCCCCAGCCAGAGCACATAACCAGGTTGCAAGCCAGGTCTCCAGCCAGGTTCGTAGCTGGAGGCAGGTGAAAAGCAACCATACGTTGATGTTTCTCTTCCTCTCTGCCTTTCTTCTTTTCCCTCTCTCTGAAAATAATAAAATCTTTAAATAAATAAAAATAATGATAAAATATATTTTTTAATAAAATATTTTTTTAAAAACCATGCAAAGTCCTTGGGAATTATCTTGGACATGTGATCATGTGAAATAAACTATAACAACTGGATAAATTTGTAAAGCTTAAATTTTGAGATACCATATTTTTCGAGTGCCAGCATTGTGATTAAGAATCCAGGCTTTGCAGTGTGACAGACCTATGTTCAAATATTCTTTTAATTTGTTTGTTGTATTTTGGGGGATTGGGGATTCAAATGATGATTCTCATAAGTGCTATGTGACCTTAGACATTTTATTAATCTCTCAAATGTGCTTTCTCATCTGTCAAGTAGATGTGGTTGTAAGGATTAAATGAAAGGATTTCACACTGAGTATTTAGTACAGTGCCTGAAACAGCTTTAAATAATTTTTATGTTTGGTTATTTAAAGATGTTAGTTTTTATGTAGTTTCAGTCAAAATTTAGTTCAAGTGAAAGAAAAAGGATACCATGGATCACCTGGAATAATAAACAAAGATAATTAATAAATTTTTGAGGTATAACAATATAAAAGGACCCTACCAGTTATAATATATAAACATTTTGTAATGCTCTGAGGATGAACAGATTTGAAAAAATAAGTCCAGTTAATGAAGTGGCATAGATAGAAAATTTTAAGTGATGGGTTAGATTATGGTATGGGAAAAGTCTTTGTATAAATAACCTAGTTCAGATCCCTACCTCATAAAAGGCCAAAGCAAACGCCAGATGAAGTAAAAGAAAAAAATTAGAAATCAAGCCACAGAAATGGAATTGTGATTTCTGCTAAATCTTATTTTCAAGAGATTGGTAGTAGAAACTTCAAGACTTAGAAAAAAGAAAAAGAGAATCAACAGACCTGATTACATATGCATTTTAAAATACTTCAAAACCTATTGTAGGCAGCTCAAAGTAGTAAGAAAAATTCAGATCCCATAGTTGATAATTTGCAATATTTCACACAATTCCAACAAAAAAGTTTTAGTTAAATGTATTTTAAGCCCAGTAGTGTCAAGACAGTGCAAATTAATACAATTATATTTCTTGACTCTGAAAAGTAGCCAAGACATAAAACTACGAAATCCTAGTAAGGATGAATCCTTTTTCTTATACCCAAGATTATACCTAATCTACATGGTAAGATTGTTATCTGTTCCTTTCTATTGGGTTGGCCAAAAAGTTCATTTAGTTTATTTATTCCATAAAATAAAAGACACATTTTTTGCTTTCACCAATAACTATTGATTTAGATATTTTGAATATGTCAACCACCTCCTGCTATTGGCTTCTGATGGGTAGAGGTCAGTGGTGCAGCTAAATATCTTCCAATGCATAAGACAGCCCCATAGCAAAGAATTATTTAGCCAAAATGTCATTAGTACCAAGAAGCTTTGCAGACCACTTTTGACATGTTTAATCAGTTGTAGCACTTTCTCCGTAAGCTGCACAAATCTTTGTGTGTCAGTTGCATTTTTACCTTTCCCGAAATAATATAATACACTAAAAATGTTTTGTCTTCTTCTATCTTCAATATTAAAATGGTTACACAAAAATTCACCAATTTTAATTTTTTAACACACGATACGACAGCTATCACAATGGAATTAACAACATTGTTTCAAGTGAGGTTAAAGAAAACTAAGCATTACTAGAACCATTGTACAGAAAAAACTCAAGGAACTTTTTGGCCAACCCAATATTAAAAGGAATGTAAGGAAAACATTGTAGAAATGATATGACTTAGGATAAGGTGGGCATTGCAAAATTGTCCTTCATTATGCTGTCTATATTTCTTTAATCATCTTTTGTGTGTTTTATGTAAACTAGTTAATTCATTTTTCCTGTATGTATTTGCATTGAGTTCCTTTAGCTGAGAATCTTGATTTTGCTTTTCTTTATTTTTCCTTTGGAGCCCTGAACCATCTTGTCCTAGTTGATGTATGGAGATGTTTTATTTTTGTTTCCAAGTCCCACATCTGTTACTCTACAGCCAAAGTGACTATTTTTTTTTTTTTTTTGGTTTTGTTTTTTTAAGATTTTATTCCACCATTTTTAGAAAGAGGGGAGAGACATCAATGTATGGTTGCCTTTCACCTGCCTCCAGCCACAGATCTGACTGGAGACCTGGTTTGCAACCTTGTTATGTGCCCTGGCTGGGGAATCAAACCTGCGACCTTTGGGACAGTTTATCCACTGTGCTACCAGCCAGGGCTCAAAGTGACTGTTTTTAAGGAGAGTCCTCATGATACTTTAGCTCTGCATCGAGGGTTTGGAAGTGAGCCATCCTTACTGTTTTCATTGAATCCAGTTGTAACTTAAAAGCAACTGACCTTGGCAGGTCTGGATGTTGAAAGAAAAGGAAAATATTAATTATATTGATCTTTTTCTTTGTTTAGATATATCCTTCGGAGTTTGGAAAGGAGAGGATGAAGGAAGAGCAAGTTCAAGGACCAGTAGAGTTATTAAGTATTCCTGAAGATGCCCCTGAAAAGGACTGGTATTAAACCACTGTAGATAATAAAACTAAACTTTATAAGTTTGTGTTAGTAATTCAGAATTCTGGTCACTTTGAAAAGATTAAAGTCATACATACCATTCATAATTTTAAAAGTTTGCAGATTGAAGTCTGTCAGAAGTGACATACTATTCCAACAGTATTTTGTATGTATCTTATTTCTATATTCATGAAATTAATTACCTTTTTGTGTGTTGTTTCTTTCCATATAAGTGGTGTTCAAATTACATAAATTGTCCAGTGGAGTATTAAATATAAAAAAGATTAAGTTTTTTGTCACCATAATATAGAAAAAAATTGAAAACCATTATTAAACCACTAGATGGAGCTCTATAAGCATTTATAAATATGGTGGTTAAATACTCTTTTATGGGTGGCAGAAGAGAACTGATGAAGACCCTCAAAGAATAGGTTGTAGTTAAGCTAAGTTAAACCTATCAGCATTTAGACTTGACAACACATAATTTCTTTATAATTGTTTCTAGTGTTTTCCAAATATGTTTTATAATATAGTACTTGTCAACCTGTTTTTTTTTGAGAAGGGTATATACATGGTACCAAAATTAACACACACAAAAAAATAACTTCTAAAACTAAAATCATAGATAAGTATATGTAATTCTTAAATACTCTCATTTTCTAAGTATCAAATTACAAACAAAATATCTATTTTGTACCTTGTCAAAATAATAAATTGAACTAAAGTGTTTAACATTCATAAAGACAAAGTCATGAAGGATGGATGGATTGGTACAGAGGTTGTAATATATTTTACTTGAAATAATTGCTTTTTTTTTTAAAGGGAGATAGGTATTTGTGTTTCTGTATAAGCTGAATGATTTTTCCCTTTTTAGGACCTCTAGAGAAAAATTGAGAGATTATCAATTTAAACGACTGAAGTACTACTATGCAGTAGTAGACTGTGATTCTCCTGAAACAGCTGCTAAAATTTATGAGGATTGTGATGGCCTGGAATTCGAAAGTAGTTGTTCATTTGTAGATCTAAGGTAATCCAATGTGTGTCTTATCAATTTGATCTTCTAGTAAATGTGATTACAAGAAGAAAAATATTAGAATTGATAGTGTTCTGTGCTGTTATACATTCTAAAAGAGAATTTTTTACTTTTGGATAAACTCTGTCCTATGGAACATCATCCTTAAGAAAGAAAACTAGAATAAGAAAAGGCTGAAGTATCTTGAATAAGCCACTCCATATTTATGTCCTTTCAAATATGTTGGCTGTGTTTTTTTTGTAAGTGTATTTTATTGATTATGCTTTGTCCCCCTTTGACTGGTACTCTGCTTTCCTCCAGTAATCCCCTCCTCTTAGTTCATGTCTATGGGCCGTGCATATACATTCTTTGGCTTCTCCATTTCCTATATTATTATTAACATCCCCCTGTCTATTTGGTAACTATCAATTATACTTCTTATTACCTGCACCATTTCCCACATTCCCTCCCCTTCTCCTCCCCACCAATAACCCTCCAAATGATCTCCATATCTATGATTCTGCTCCTATTCTGCATGTTTGCTTAGTTTGTTTTTGTTTTTTAGATTCCGTTGTTGATAGTTATTTATTCTCATTTTAATATTTACAATTTTTATCTTTTTCTTAAATAAATCCCTATAATATTTCATAATAATGTCTTGGTGATGATGAACTCCTTTAGCTTTACCTTTTCTGGGAAGCACTTTATATGCCCTTCTATTCTAAATGATAGCTTTGCTGGATAGAGTAATTTTGGTTGTGAGTTCTTGCTTTTCATGCCTTTGAATACTTCTTGCCAGTCCCTTCTTGCCAGTCCCTTCTTGCCTGCAGAGTTCCTTTTGAGAAACCAGTTGATAGTCTTATGGGAACTCCTTTGTAGGTAACTCTGCTTTTCTCTTGGGGCTTTTAAGATTCTCTCTTTATCGTTAGCCTTTGGCATTTTAATGATGATGTGTGTTTAGATCCAACTTGTTTAGGACTTTGTGCTTCCTGGGCTTGTATTTCCATTTCCTTCAAATTAGAGAAGTTTTCTTTCATTATTTTTTCAACCAAGTTTTCAATTTCTTGCTATTCCTCATCTCCTTGTGGCATCCCTCTGATTCAGATGTTGGAACTTTTGGATATGTCGCAGTCTTCTTACACTGTCCTTATTTTTTTGAATTCTTATTTCATGCTTCTGTTTGAATATTTTTTTCTTTCTTTTTTTTTTAATTTTATTGTTGTTGTATTACATTCATCCCCTTTTTGCTCCCCTCTGTCCCCTTCCCCACCCACCCATTCCCCCCAGAGTCAATCCCACCTGTTGTCCATGTCCATGGTTCCTTTATACTAGGTTCTTGTCTAAGCTGCTCCCCTTTCTTGCCTCTGCCTACCCCCTCCGCCCAACCCCTTTCCCCCTGACCACTGAAGACCTATTCCTTGTATTCATATACTTGGTTCTGTTTTGCTTCTTGTCAGTTTTGCTCATTATTGTCCTGTAATGGGTGAGATCATATAATATTTGTCCTTCACTGACTGGCTTATTTCACTAAGCATAATACTCTCCAGTTCCATCCATGTTGTTGCAAAGGGTACAAGTTCCTTCTTTCTTTCTGCCATATAGAATTCCATTGTGTAAATGTACCAAAGTTTTTTGACCCTATCATCCACTGAAGGCACTTAGGCTGTTTCCAGCACTTGGCTATTGTAAATAGTGCCGCTATGAACATAGGTGTGCATAGGTTCTTATGAATTGGTGTTTCAGGATTCTTTGGGTATAGTCCAGGTAGTGGAATGGCTGGATCAAAAGGCAGTTCCATTTTTAGTTTTTCTAGGAAACCCCATACTGTTTTCCACAGTGGCTGCACCAGCCTACATTCCCACCAACAGTGTATGAGGATTCCCTTTGCCCCGCATCCTCGCCAGCACTTGTTATTTGTTGATTTGCTGATGATTGCCATTCTGACAGGTGTGAGGTGGTATCTTAATGCAGTTTTAATTTGCATCTCTCTGATGACTAGTGATGTTGAGCATTCTTTCATATACCTCTGGGCCCTTTGTATATCTTCCTCAGTGAGTTGTCTGTTCAGTTCCTTTGCCCATTTTTTGATTGGGCTGTCTGTCTCCCTGGTGTTGAGTCGCATTAGTTCTTTGTATATTTTGGAGATCAGACCCTTGTCTGAGGTATCATTGGCAATTATGTTTTCCCATACAGTTGGTTCCCTTTGAATTTTGCTGATATTTTCTTGAGCTGAACAGAAACTTTTCAATTTGATATAGTCCCATTTGT